>PVKS010018559.1:0-39903 GCA_004027875.1 Aplodontia rufa | reverse complement strand
TAAAATAAATAAATAAATAAATAAATAAAAAAACAAAGCATGATTTTAGAATTGTAGGTACTGGACCTGTAGTAGAGACATCACTGAATTGCATGGGCTCGGGTGCCAGGTTTCAGTCCTGATTGCTGAATACATTGGGATAGTTGTGTAGTTTAATAGCAAAAGTTTTATGTTATGTGATCAGGTATGGTTGCTCTCCACTTGTCTGTTCTTAGACATTTTTAAAAATACATTTAAAGAATTTCTCAGAAGATTCTTCCTTATCTGCAAAATCTTGAAAATTATCCCAACCTCATGAGTTTTAAAGGTAAAATGAAATAATATGGATAAACATTGCAGCCTAATATAGTAAATGTTTAATATCTCAATATTCTATGCTTTGATTTTTCTTTTCCAAAATGAAAACATAATAGCTACTGTACAACACTGCAGCACAGTGCTTAAAAAAATGGGATGTGAGTTGAGGAAGTAAAGGCTAAACTCTAGGTACAACACTACAAAGCTGGGCAACTTTGAGCAAGTTATGTCAAGACAAAGTCAAGATTCAACTTTGGCCTTGAGAATTATCTCTAGTCTTCTATCTGGTTTCAGCTTTAGATATTGAACAGCTCATTAACTCAAATAAGTTACCCTACCTAGTTAGTATACCTTGCTTATGTGAATAAGATTATTATGCTAACTAGATAGGGTAACTTATTTGATCATGCAAAAAGTCAAGCATATCAAAAGTGACATTAAAATTGGCAAGTAGCCTAACTGCTCAAGCACATTTCAAGCCTTTGCTTTTGTCATTAACACCTAAATCCATTGTCCAAAGCATGCCACAAGACCATACCCAACATCCCTGATTGTGGGGAAGGGTGTATTTCATATGTGGGAGGGAAGAGAAATGAATAGATCCTATGAAATAACTCAGATTATCACATAAACTAGCAATGCTGTCTTCCACCTGTGTCATCACCATGAGAAGAGCTTTCTGTGGGCAGCTGCTTCTCCATTAACTTGGAGTGCAAAATGCCCACCTGCAGAGTAGCTGTGAGCCCAGGCTGCAGTGAGAAGCAAAGTTCCACTAGTCTTGCCACTTGAATTAAGAGTCATTCAACCTGGAGCTGCTGGCCTTCAGCTGACCTACAGGCATGTAAGCAAAAAAAAATTGTGTTGGCTTTAAGCTACTGAATCTTGGGGTAGTTAGTCATATAGCATAGCTGTCTAATAGAACTTGTGGATATGTACGTTCAAATATATGTGAGAATTGAAACTTTAATTTAGAGTGAAATTTTTCTTAAGAGTTTTATATCATAAAATTATATTATTCAGTTTACATATAGATGTCTGTTATAATAATTAACAGTGATTATAAAAGTTGTTAACTTTATGTATAGAATTAATTTTTTAGAAAGTTCAAGTATTTAGACAAGCATTTACAGTATGAATATTAATAATGAGTTTCTTAGTGAGATAATTGTTAGAAAAATTATGGGTTCTTCCACTCAACAAGTGCTTAGAAAGTTTTAAACAACCATACAAGTCCAAATAAGTGATATTAGATTACATCATAATTCTGTTTTTTTGTAGGATTATTTTGTTCACTAACATTTAATAAAGTTAATAATCCTTAGAACTGATTTAAGTTTGAATGACTTCAGAGAATTTATTGAATAAGTGAATGTGGTCATCTTAGGGAGTTTGAGCTATAGTAAAGACGATTCCAATAAAATCTCATGAGGTTTTTGTTATCATCCTCATCATTGTATCTTCATAATCACTGTATATGTTTGGGTAATTTGGCTGAAATTTCAGTTGGAACTAATAAGAACCGACTCTGACTGCTTAAGCATGAAGAATGTTGGCCAGTTGATAGGCTAACCGGGAAATCCAGGACCAGGCACTGAAGAAACATGCATTCAAGGTGTAGGGAGGAACCTTAGAAGGATTTCCTTAATAGTCCTTCCAGAACACTTCTTTTCAAACGAATGAACTAAAGTAATTTTTCATCTTGTTACTTTGTTCAAGAATAAAGTTCCAGGGAGTGAACATCTGAACCGTCTAGGCAGGAGAGGATAGAGAACCAAAGGAGACCACTGAGGGACTGTTGCATCCAACAAAGACATGAGAGAGTTACTCCTGAGAAAGGTAAGATGGATCGGGCCAGCCACAGGGTATATCTTTGTCATTATTATTATGGATATCGCTTTCTACCATCATCTTTATCCTCCATTGCTGGAAATTTGGAGGAGAAGAATTACCCCAGAGAATTATTTCTAATAAAGTATGATGTAAGGGCTTAGAGCTAGGATGGAATCTATGGCTGTGCATGAGTCAAATGAAAAGTCCCTGGACAGAAGTAGTGATATTTCTGATATGGACCATTCTGGGCACCTGTTTATGGGTGACAGAACTCTGAGAATTAGAGCTGTCTTAATAGAGAGTTGGTCAATGTATAAGCATGGATTTCTCTAAGGGGGTTTTACAGCTTCCCCTGAGTCTCTACCATGAGGACGAGAAGATTCTCCTTTCCTTCCTGTTGAGCGAGGTATGTTTCCACTCAACATTTTACCTTTTTCCTAGCCAGTGTCTCCCTATTGAATCTCCTTATTTCTTCCTCATTCTTCATAAAAGTCACTTCAATTTTATGATTAGGAATTGAATTTTCTACACTTTACTAAGATAATCCATTACTATGTTCCATGTAAAAAGGATAGAATAAAGAGATGCCTATACTTAGGAGCTTAATAGGGAAAATAGATTAAATAAATGGTCATGCAGCCATCAGTTTTGATCAAAGCTCCTTGAAGGAGGCACGCAGGCTGTGACGACAACATGTGTATGATGATGGCCTAACCTAAACATGGAAGGTAGGGAAGGCTTCTCTTAGGATCAGGGCAAAAGTAGGGTAGGAGATGATTAAGCAGTGGGCACTGGGGGATGGAACAAGCGGGAAGGCCAGGAAATGGGAATCGGCTCATCCATCTGGATAAATCTTAAAAAGACCAGTGTCCCTGGTTGCAATGGTTGAGGAGTGGTGAGAAAGATTCCCCTTTCTTTTCCATGTTAAGCATTTCAATATTTGAAGATGTTTCATCTCATCGAGTGTGCCAAACTTTAGGGGTAGGATGGAGTGAGCAAACAGAAATACTGAAATAAGAAAATCTTGGCTAATTTTAGCGCATGGTCTATGAAAGTTTTAAAAGCCCACAAAAGTCTGCCTGCTTCATTTCAAGTCAATGTTCTGCCTCTTAAACCACAGTAACTAATTAGAGATGTGAATGGCATCCAATGTTTGAGTTGCCTCTTCCCTTTCAAAATCCATTTAAAGACTGGCCATTTTTTTCTCAGTTGAATGCTTGGAAAAGTTTTAGAAAAGCAAGTCAGGCCAAGCAGCAAACCCCGTGTGTGCACACATTCTCTCTGGCCCTATGTTCCCAGTTCAGTGGGCCAACTCTCACTTGTCATATTGAATCCTTTATTACAACAAAATATTATTTTAAAGCTGCACTAACAGTAATTAGAAGCAATTGAGTTTTATCAACTAACACAAACTGTGGGATTTCAAACTTGGATTTTAGCTGGTATTTTAATGAAGTGTGTGTTAACAACCCCAAATCTTCTGTCAGTTCAGCAGCTGAATTGCATATACAGACCTTTGATGGAGGGACCATGTGTTAACGCTCAGAGGCGTCAGGCTCATGTGCTGGCTCTCACATCCACACTTCACAGATCTGTCTCCCAAGCCCATTTTATTTTCTCCTTCTCCTAATGAATATTCTGATGGTCTCCACATTTGTTCTTATAAAATTTGGGAATTAAAGATAAGTTCCCATGTGTACATTTTAATAATAGATTTTGAGATGTGAGTAATGATGACTTAAGTTTTCTCTTTGCCCAACTGTCTCATTTCAGCCTGATATGCTAAAAGAGCACATGTGAAGAGCACTAGAGCTTATTTAGTGAGGAGTTAGAGAGGGAAAAGAATAAAAGAAAGAAAGATGCTCCCTAATTTGAAAGAAACAAGTTTAGTGAAATAAATAACTGGAGGAAGCACTGTGGTGTATTTTTTTTTTCTTTTAAAGAGAACCCTCTAAACCCTGGCCAAAGGCCTTTCAGGTTGAAAATTTCCAGAGAATAACCTGCAATTTACTAAAAAAGTCCATAAAACCAAAGCTAAGATTGTACCTATCATCACAGCAGAGCCTGTGTTTTTAAAAGCTGAAAGACACACTCCTATCAGGACAAAACTTAGAGAAAAACGGATCCTAAACTTTGCAGACCTATAATGTAAAAAAATCAAAACCACCAGAAAACAAAAATAAAAAACAAACAAACAAACAACAAAACCCAAAACAAACAAACAAAAAAAAAACAAGCCTCTTAATTTTCTGTTTGTTTTTTCCATCTTGATGAATGCCAGAAAACTATGGACATGATACATGCCATTTGCCTAAAGAACATAATGCAGTTACCCAGTTCTTGTGGGTTTGTCCTGACAAGGGAAACTGCCCAGGGCTTCTCTGATGTATGTACAACCTACAAAACTTATATTTACCCAGCTTGGAAGTATGAGGGTGTTTGTACCCATGGGGCCATGGTTGACCAAGAGGGAATGGGAACTGATGGGTGCATGCCTTTCCCTTTTATCTTCTGGGTTGACATATTTGAGAAATATTTTATAAGAATCCTCAGGTAGTCCCAGGGAATTGAGAACGAATACCCTATAGCAGTGATTGATATAATAATACATGCTAGATATACTTTTCTTCCTTCCCTGTTCATTCACTTCTAACACACCTGACCCAAGAATCATCTCTTAGTAAATTATCTTTCTCAGGCTCTACTTTCAGGAAACATCAGGCTGAGATAGTTGTTACAAGAGAAGATCCCAGAAAGCATACTCTTAAGCTGAATCTCTCAGCAACCAGACTCTAGCAAAAACTCCATTGTTACTTTAAGTAAATGTTCGTTGAATAGCCTCTGGTAACATCACAACTAGATATTTATCTGTAGTGCGTCAGATGAGAGACAGGCTTATTTGAAGCTGTGGCATGTGAGCGGCATCTTGAGCCATGAGTTGTGGATATTTGGGTAGTAAAATGATGAACCCCCAGAATTCCTTAATCCTTCCATCTGGCAGAAGCAGCTATCTACTCTTATGAGAGCATAATAGCTTCCCCTTGCCTAGAAAGCCTGCTAACACCTCCTGAGGCAGATGTCCTACAAGATGACATCGTTCTGCTATGACTTTCCCAGTTTCCCTACATTACATCTAGGCTGAAAAGGGGTCCAGAATTTGGTACTGCTCAGGTAGAGAAATCGTGTCCCTACTGGATGAGGAAATAGCTCAGACACCAGCAGACCTGCCCATCCCGGTTAATGTTCATGGATGGGAGACTGAATAACGTTTGTGGGGATAGTTATCTTGGACCAGGGTGGTGGGGAAATGGGTAGCATCTAAGGTTAGCAGGAGGAAAATGTAGGATATGTGAACAGGTGACTTGAGGCTCAGGGTACAAGCCAGGATACCTGGAACCAGTAACAGGTCCCTGTAATTTTTCCTTGACCCCTTAGATGTGGATATGAGGTTGAGGACCTCACTACTTTACCTTGGCAGAGTGTTGTGGGAGAGGTCAGAATGTCCAGAGAGGTGGGAGTAAAAGAATGAGTGATTATGTGAGAACATGATCCACTTCCTGTTTCCTGGCAGACGGCAGAAGATCCCACCTTCACAGAGACAGAATAGGATTCACTGGTACAGGGCCTCCAGCATCTTTAAGAGGCTCATTGTCAGCTTTGTGGGCTGTGTTGACAATAGAAGTTGTTACCATGAAATAAAGATCCTTGGAACAGGGTTTTAGAACAGCAGAAAACAAATGATAACATTTCATTATTTTAAGCATGGTTAATTATCCTCCTAGGGGATAAGGCCAGAGTTGCTAGCAGGATACTAGAACCCACGGAGATCTCTGATGATGGCAAATAGATCATGGCAGATCACTATGCTAGAGAGACAGAGGACATGTAGAACCAAAACCAACTGATAATATGATCAAAATCCTGACATCAGTCAAGTCCTTACAGTGGAAAATTGCAGATATCACCTTTTCGGATCTGGGACCATGGACATTTACATTCTGGAAGGTCTCTTGGTGGCCAGCTGTTTTTACCATAGAATAATGCCAGCCATAGTTTTCCCATTTAAATAGGAAATTATGAAGGATGATACTTTTCTTAGGCTCTAATTCTAAGGAATTAAAATGACCCAGACATCTGAGAAAACTGCTCAGAGGTAGAGCACATGCCTAGCATGTGTGAGACCTTGGGTTTGATCCCCTTTACTACAAATTTTAAAAAATTTATAAAATGCAAAAGATACAAATAGAAAATTTGCCAACTGCACACATAAAAGAATGATAATGTAAATGTTTAATATACATTGAAAAAAATTAAAGAAACACAAATTTAGAGAGCAATCAGATGCCTTATTTAATCTATGAAATAAAGTTTTTCAATACATGAGTCATAGTAGAAAAAAATTTGGTCAGCTTGGATCATTTCAGGTGGGGCACAAATCTATATGTGGCAGTGTATTATGCTATGCATTAAGAATCTTGTATTCAGGCTGGGTACAGTGGCACATGTCCAAAATCTCAGCAACTTGGTAGACTGAGGTAAGAGGATTGCAAGTTTGAGGTTAGCCTCAGCAACTTAGAGAGGCCCTAAGTAACTTAGTGAGATCCTTTCTCAAAATTAAAAATAAAAAAAGGAGCTGGGGAGGTAGGTCAGTTGCAAAGTGTCACTGGGTTCAAGCTCTAGTACAAAAAAAAAAAGGAAAAAAGAAAAAAGAAAGAAAGAAAGGAATCATTTTCCTTATGTAGAATTTTTTCCTCAAATAATTATCTGAAATGCAAACAAAAACTTTATTGCACAGGTTATCATCATTGATAATTTTTATTGTTTGCTATGTATTTATGTGTTAAATCCTCTACAGGGATTATTTGTGCGTATCATTGAGCTCAGGAGGTTATATTCCCCAGATTCAGCACGTAGCAAGTAGCAAGACATATAGATCAACAGTTCTCTTTAGAATATTAATAAAGATTGTCAGGGTTTTTCTGCTGCAGTCACTAAACAACTTGAGAAGAACAATTTTAGAAGAGAAAGTTTTATTTAGGGGCTCATGGCTTCAGAGGTCCCAGTTGGTGGAGGGCAGCTTCCTTTCTCCTGGTGAGGCTGAACAGCATGGCAGAAGACATAGATTCAGGGAGCAGAGAGCTCAAGTCGTCTCATCGGGAAGCAGAGCAGAGAGAAACTACACACCCGATACAAAATATGTACCCCAAAGTCATGCTCCAATGACCCACCTCCTCCAGCCACACCTTAGGAGTGTATAGTTTTACCAGTTAATCCTTATCAGAGGATTAACTCAATGATTCAGTTAAGGCTTTTATAACCCAATCATTTCATCTCAGCCTTCCTGAATTGTCACATATGAGCTTTTGGGGAACACCTTCTGTTATGGTTTGAATGAGGTGTCCCGCAAAAGCGCAGATGTTAGACAAGGCAATAATTTTCAGACATGAAATGATCGGGTTATTCAACATGCGTGAATTATTACATGAGCAAGGGGAACCTTGCCTATGATGCTGGGGGATGAAGGGAGGTGAGCAGGGAGGGGAGAGGGAATAGGCAGCTGGAAGGGAGGAGTAGGGGGGTTATCAACCCAGTGGGGAACCTTCGGCTTCCATGTGAAGCCCAACTAACACAGGGGTAAAGTAGGAGGAAACATTGTACTGGGGGGACCTGGAAGAGGAGAGATCAGGGACTGGCATCAGCTTTGGCTTGCTCTGTCATTATGAGTGTATTCACGATTGTGTGGCAACTATTCTCTCCTAAATGTAAGACTCTGTTGAACGAATAAAAAAGAAAAAAAATGATCGGGTTATGAGACTCTTAACCTAATCAGTGGATTAATCCACTGATATGGATTAACTGGGCTGTAATCGTGTGCAGGTAGGGTGTGACTGGAGGAGGAAGGTTACTGGGGATGTACTTTGGGGTTTACATTTTGTCCCTGGTGAGTGGAGCTTTCTCTGTTTCCTGTTGCCAGGTCCTGAGCTGTGTGCCTAGGCCATGCCCTTCTGCCATGATGTTCTACCTCATCCGACCCAGAGTCCTGGAGTCGGCCATCTGTATGAACTGAGACCATTGAAACCATTAGCAAAATGAAAATTTCCCCCTCTAATTGTCATTGTCAGGTCTTTTGGTCACAGTGACGAAAAAACTGATTAAAACCAGTGTTCTACACAAAACAGTTAAACATAGTGCAGCAGTGTAATTACACATAATATTTATAAAGAGTTTTATATTATATAAGATTAAGTAAAATGCAAAATAAATATGCTTTATGTAAAATACAAAGAAAATATGCTTTATGTAAAAATACAAAGAAAAAATATTAAGAAGATATATATTATGAACATAGTTGTTCAGGTGGTGGGATTTGAGTGATTATTTTTACAAGGAAAAACTTTCAAATGTCCATCAGATATATGTGTGCTTTTTTATATTTTTTCTTCTAAAAGTCAGAGACATAGTACAGAGGTTATAGAAGGCACATATGGCTACACAGTTGATGAAATTTCAGTGGCTTCTGAGACTAAGAACTTAGGTGAGATATATCATGCATTTCATGGTAAATCTGAATTTATGAGAATTAGGCATGCCAGCACTCTTAAGGGAAAATATGTGGATCTTTTTTTCAACCCATATCTAATACTACTCGACCAAGCAAATCACAGTTCACATCCTAAGGATAGTGAGAGGATTGTCCAGGACATGGAGCCAGGTTTCTGATCACTATTGCCAATCATAAAAGGTTATATAGGTTATATAAATCCTCATGACTTTGAAATTACCCATTCCAGTTTCTGACCTTACTGATTTTCCAGAATCTTTAAATTCTTTTAATACCAGCTTGCCTGTCTGTCTTCCTTCCTTCTTTCCTTCCTTCCTTCCTTCCATTCAAACAGCAAAATTCTCTCATACAAAAGCTTCTCATTACCAAGTTGCTTTACTCAGCTGAAACACAACTTGAGAAAATTCTGTCAGATAAATGACCCTTTAAAAAAATCCTGACAAAAATAAGCATTTAGAACAGAAGTGTCACTTGAAGGTGATCTACTGGATTTCAGCCCTATCAGGGACTGAATTATCTAAGTAGGATGCTTTTTTTTCAATAAAATTATCATAGCCTTTCATGGAGCACTTCAGAAGCCGTTAACTTCTCCCTCCTTTATTTCCAGTTTCTCTCTTTCTGTGGTATTTTGCATCACTTAACCCAGTGGAGTGTTTTCAGACAAAGGCTGCCTAAAAGCTGGGGCCCACATTGTGGCTCTGTGGCATTCATGGCCAGTATTGTTTTTGAAGACCATCTGTCTGTCATTTGTTTGCTGATTGAGTTAGTGCACCTAATAATATTTTTTTTTATTGGACTGTGATGGCTAATGAAAAGGAAATTATACACTCAACAGATGGGTCACAAACCTTTCTACCTTAGTGCATCTACTCCTCAAGTTAGTTAAAAGCAATCAGTAAAGCTGATTATAAATGGAATAACAGCCTTTTTACAAATTATTCCACAGTGGTTCCTGGTTACAGTGCCAAACATGATGGTATCAGGTATTCCCATTGTCTTGTATAGGTTTTCCTTGCAAGAACAATCTGAGCAATGAGGAATATGGAAACAAAGAGAAGAAAATCATCTAGTGATCACAAGGACCAGAATGCGGAAAAATATTTTTATAGAAAATCAGTGATGTCATATGAGCTCCATACAATGTGTCCATCTTGAGGTGAAAGAAGTGTCTGACACAAACCAGTGTGTATCAGAGCTGCTTGGCCTCACTCTGCTTTCAGCTTGTGGATGGAGAAAGTGAGCACAATCAAATCTCTTAGAAAAGAAACCCCAGATTTCCTTACTGTGTACAGTCAAAACAATAAGCCGCAGGACCGACAGCACCAACAGCAAAAGCCAAATCCCTGGGCTTGACAGTGACTCTCCCTGACATACCTGTTCCTTTCTGAAACTTATAGCTTCCACCTCTGGAAACTCTTCCTGTCCTTGCACCATGAAAATTCACCTGATCTTCAAAGAGAACAGAGTAAACTCCCTGACCAGGATGCTATAAAATTTGCACTGAAGTATGCTCAAAGTGCATTACAGCAAAGCTCTTCTGGAAGAATAATAATGCAGACGATTGTTCTATTTGCCTCTGAACAAGTTGCATCACCTACTGGAAACAAAATCTACAGTGACAAATTTCTAAGTTTTACAGGCATGGAATTAATTTTTGAACAGTTGTCATATGTGGGAAAGCATGTATCATAAAGACCTCACTTTTTCTGTTTTGGAAACAAGTAGAATCTGCTTTGATGAGAGAAATAAAACAAAACAAAAGAAAACCTGGCAAGCTCAGTAACCCCTTTATGAATCACTTTCGTGATTCATGAGATCCACGTTAATTGCAGGCTCATCTTTTTGTTTTGTTTTGACTTGGTTTTTGCCATGGTCTTTGGCCCCCTGCCTCATGCTGATTTCAAATGTCAAAGGGATTATTAGTGATAGGGCGATGTTGATTTTGGTATGAGCACACTGATACATGTTGTTTAGGGGTGGTGATGTGGAAGTGGTGGCAGTGTAGGTACAGATGAGGGACAGTCTGGGGTCCATGAAATCACTGGTCCTAGGACAGGGAAATCTTGTGCTGTTAAAAACTTCCCATTATTCAATCTGTGTGAATGGCCCTTGTTGTTTTTCCAATTAAGGAAAATCAATAAAATATTATAATACCACTCCCGAGCTTTATTCAGCATTCCGAACTCACCTTGGTGGCTTTTCAGAGTTAATCTTATGCTGAAGCTCTTCAGATTTGTTTCTTTCGTTGGGGATTACAGTGGCACTCTGAGTACACACCATGTTGGGAAGTGTGGGGACTGTGTGTCTCTTTCCCTGGTGGGGAAAATGGAGTTCCAGAGGGCTCAGTCCCCTGTAATTCTTGGACATTCCCAGTCTTTGGGTCAGATGAGCTCCAGCAGCCAGATGTTTGGCAAGATGCAACCTCACTGGGCGAGCCCCTCAAATTGACCTTGTGAGAGTCCCTTCAGCCTCCTGTGTTTCTTTAGCTTTTGTCTCATGTTAAAATGCATTTCTGGAAGTGTTTTTACAACAATCTTTTGTGCCTAGACATGAACAGATTTTATTAGGGTGAAATGTGATTTCATGAGCACATTGGTAGCCTAATGAAATGTCCCCCTCGTGAAGGAGGGCAAGCTATGGCCAGGAATGGGAAGGTGCTCAGATTGAACAGGCAATTTTAACTGCTATCCAGTTCTTATTATGACCTACAAGGGATGTTAACTTCAATCCCATCACTTCTTGGGCCTATTGGCCAATTAGCCCAGAGAAATATTTTGACCACAATTGCTTAAAATCCTCAAAGCCTTCTGAATTGGTGATTTATTTCTTTTTTCACAAAATCTGCATCCTGGCCTAATTACACTGACTGGTGACTAAAGACATGTGTGTCCAGAAAGAAAACCAAATACTCCCACGCCTCTGCCTCCTCCCTTTAGGAGCCCACAACCTCAACCCCATCCAGGCTGCTCCTGCCATCTCCCCTCCCAGACACTTAGCAGTCATCTCACTCTGCCCCATTTCAACAGGACTTATCAAGTTAGGAACCCACTTCCCTCTCCATCTCACACCGAGGTTTCCCTTTCCGCTTGATGCAGCAGGGATTTAATTCTGAGTAGGATTTAAATAAAATCAGAATCTTTCTGTGCTAGAAGAGATGTGTTTGCATGGAAATGGAATTCGCCAGCTGGGTCAGTTGCTGGTTAGCCTCATTTCCCTCATGTGCTGGGACCCCAGGAAATGATAAGCTACTCCCCCCTCCAAACCGTTCATGCACTCCCCAGAGAAGTTGGGGATTGGCACCTGTAGTGGGAGGAAGGAGCAAAGCTCCTCTTTCCTTGCCTAATTTATACTTCAAATACTTTTTGACCCTAAAAGCATCTCTTTCTAGGGAAAAAAAGAGAAGTATTTCAGCATTATATTAAAAATTAACAATGGTGCCTGCTTTAGACAGGTCATGTTTGTTTTTTAAAAAAAAATGTTCCACACAAAAAAGCTTAAGTGAAGAGGTGGGCTTATGTAGGGCTCAGGAGGGCCAGAAATCCCCAGGCCACCACTCTCTGGGCTTCTTTCTGTTCTTGGCATTGTAAGTCAGTTCTGCTTTAATTTCTTCTACCTTGCATTTTTGAAGGTTCTTAACTCCAGCTCCCCAAAATTTCCTCTTATGCATGACTCTTGCTTTCCTTGCTGCACACTCTGGTTCATTCTGATGCCATCCTAGGCCCAGCAAAGTGCCTGGATCCTGTCAGAAAATTACAGCCTGTTAGATGGCACTGTCATGTATCTTGAGCTAGGCCCAATTCCTCTTCCTGCTAAAAGGGAAGAATCTTTCAACACATAGATTTCTCTTGGTAGGAAGAAGGAAATTTCCAAAGTACTTTGTGCAAACCCAGATCCAAGTATCACTGCAAATTCTGGTATTCTCGACCATCTTTTTGAAGATAGTGTTAAAGCCCAAGGCCACGGATAATAACCACATTTGTCCAGAAACAAATGCCTGGATTTACTCCATTCTTATAACAACCAGGCAGTGGTAAAGTAAACCTCACCAAACAAAAGAACACACATTTTAAATGTCCTTAGAGACATAGATACAAAACTATGCTCACTTAACAACTTCAATCCAAAGAAACCTGGTACCTTTCACAGCAATGAACTCACTTAAACATTTCAAGAGAAAGAGCTAAACTAAACATTAATTCAAGTGAATTCATCCCCTCTCCCAATATTAGGAGGAATAAGTGTCATAATGAAATGGAAGCAAAAGGACGTTAACAAAAATACAAAGATAAATATGAAAAGAAGGAATTTTATTGTTTTTGTTAAAGGATGAAGGCAAAGAAGGAAGAAAAGATCTGTCTTGGCCACAGGCCATAGAACTTAAGATAAAGCCTTTTTTTCTTTTGCAGAAAAAGAAATGCTCATTAACAAAGAAAAATGTCACCCAAATCTGAAGTCAGTGTTTATCTTTGGCTTGGGATGTTGACATCAACAATGGCGTTTGCATATTAACCCAATGCCCTTATCAAAATAGAAGGACATTTTAATCACTTTGCTCCTACTTTTATCTTGGATTAGCCCCATTTCTTAGCTTTGGCAAACTTGAATTAAAGAGAAAAAAAACATGCAGAAATGTAGCAAGAGTTATGAGTACCTTTTAAAAGACCAAAATCCATTATGTAAATCCCAATTTGGGCTCCCTGTCAAAAAATATATTTAGGGCCCTAAGACTATTTCAATAGTATCTGTATATTGTAATTTAAACACTAAATGGTCTAGGAGGTGACCAAGGACTAAAAAAATACTCAAAACAGCTCTTAGCTTATAATATTATGTCAACAATTAATGAAATAAATATGCTTGCTAGCCTACCCAGGAAACAGATGAGCCAAACAAACAAAAAAATTAGTGAATGTATCTTACCCAAAATCTAAGAGAGTGTTTATAGGACAATCTTAAAATGTTTTCAATTCCCACAAGAACGAATAGGGCTGAAATAAAATGTAAAAAAAAAAAAAATTGATGTTTTAAGAAATGTTTTGCCCAACTTCTTACTACTAATTTAATGCAGACTTCAAGCTGAAATCAAGACAACATGCTTCCTTCAGCTGCATTTATGTGACTTTTAACATCCCTGTTAATTCCTTTTTGGCTTCCATAGAGAAGTTTTTGGGAGAAAGCTAACCCTGTGCTAAGCTTGTTTGCCCGCTCGCAAAAAGGCCAGGTGTTGTAGAATGTGTCAGACATAACAACAGCTCCTAGACTTGTTGTGCATTTGTTGTTTGTATGAATAAACAAATGCTAAATTGTGGAAACTTTTAGTATTTTAAATCAGTTATCCATATGTGCTACATAAATCTTAATACTTCACAAAAGTCTCTTTGTGCAGAAGAGAGTACATTCTTTACATTTCATATAAGAAAGGATGTAACCTGGTGACCTGATCACAAAGCATGAAGGGATACAACAAAAAAAGTGTTCTGGGTTCTAGCTTCACACAACATCTGTGACGTGCTGTCTCCTTCCATCGAATAATTGGAAAACCCCTCGTTCTCGGTAACAAAACCTCATGCAAGTGACACGGCCTGGGCAGCCGAAACATGAATGCAGATTCCCTCCACACTCCATCGTCCTGGGTGTGCCGAATGCAAAGGTTATTTGGAAGAGCCAGGTGGCTATTTTCAAGCTTGTGTGACCCAACAGAAAGAGATCCAAGTTATTAGTCAGGAGTTGGGTCCATTAGTCATGCTTTGTGAAGCGGTGTTACTTCACATACTGGCGTATCAATTTCTTTTAGGTGCAAAACAGGCCTGTCAACTGTGCTTTCCTTATCTGTATCAGGCAGAGAGAAGGGAAGGGGCAAAGCCAATTTGTTAGAATCTTCAATTCAGGAACTATATCTGTATTCACCCGGGAGATGACAGAGCTTACAATCTATATCTGCCTCTGATTGACACCACAAATTTGGCCTTGGCCTGTAAGGAGAAAGGAACTTCAGTGGATGCCAGTAGCATGCACACAGGTGATTTACCACAGTGGAGGACCCTTTACTCCTTCCTGACCACTTGCTGAAACCTGTGACACATAATCCCTTTCCAAGGATAGCAGGGGCGTGGCCTGCAAATGCCAAATGGTACCTTCTCAGAGCACACTTACACTTTCATTTTTTTCCTCTCAGCAGAGGAAAGTACTGCCTTGAATTGGGGCCCAAAGTGCAAGAAATTCAGCAGCTGAACAAATCTAGCCATGATGGCTAGAGCTATCCAAGTGGGGAGAGGGTATCCATGAGGAAAAGTATTAGGAATCAATGATAAAAAGACAAAAGCTGCCATAAGTCCCCCAGCAGATATCCCTTTGGCTTAGACGAATGAGTAGGGAGGCAGCCTGGAGCAGGGCCTGCCTGAAAACAAACTTTCAATAATTTCCTTAAAGTGAACATGTGGGGCACAAATCCACCCATGTTTTCAATTAGTGCAGCCAGCGCCTTGGAAGTCCAGCAATGGCAGCAACAGATGGAGGGGCTTCCAGGCAGCCAGCCTTTATTTATGTATTAAGGCTCCCTCTTGTGCAAGTGTCGACTAGTCATCTCCACTTAAACAATCCCTTTGCAATGAATGGGTGTACTACACATAACACCTCTTTTGTCTACAGCCTCCGAAAAGCGATCTGCCTGTCTGCCCTCTGCCTGGGCATTTTTATGGTGATGATCAACATAATTCCTGGCTCCACAGACACCTCAGATTGGTTGAAGGGTAGCCTTTATCTGTGGAAAACTAGGAGTTTCCTGGGTAATTGAAAACTAAAGGGAGTCAGAGTGAATTGTTTTGGACTTTAACAATGAATTGCATCTATTCATGACTTTAGAAACTTACTAATTTCTTCCTTATGATTTTAGAAAGTCATAGTAAAAAAAATGAAAAGGAGAAAGAATGAAAGGAGAGGAAGAAGAGTTGGATAAAGTTCGAAAGGTTCTTTAAAGTGTGCAATTATTATTATTACTATTATTATTATTATTATTTTGATCTGAATGGAACACTTTCCTAGCAATCTTTGTTTTACTTTTCTCTGGGGAGATTTGAACATTTCTCATTGTACTTTGTGTCTTCACATGGGAATGGTCTCTAGAGAGTTCTGGATGAACATAGTGTGCTGGTTCTGAGTAATGATTCTGCCATGTTGAGGTGTGGCGAGTGATAAGTTAAGGTTGAGATGAAGCTCCACACATCAGTGCCTATCTCCCACTGCTTTGGCTCCTGCTCCTGATCAGGGTCCTGCCCAGAAGTACCCTGTATTCCGAAATAGCATTGAGAGTCACGTATGGCCTCTTATAAAGGCTGACTTTATCAGAGTACTTTGGCAATGTGCTTGACTTTTTATATTCTAAAGAGAATGACAGTGAAGGAGGACCTACTATGGATGGGAACTGACCTTGTTTCATGAGATTAGATAATCTACTCATCCACAACCTGATATGACAGACATTTTACTCCCCATTGTTTTTAGCAGGTGAGAAAACTGAGACAGAAGTTCAAGTGCTTTGCTCTTAGCAATATAAATATAAATAGCAAATGTCCCTTTGAATTCCAAACCTTTCCTTTCTACCTTAAATAATTTTAAAAATAAATGGGCCACAAATAAATATAAATACCTCCATCATTATAAATACCTTCAGAAATAAATACAATCAACTTTGTAGTTCTGTTTCTATTTTGTTTTCATATGCGGTGAAGTCAGGTGTATATGAACCTTAGAGTTTGAAAAGGGTGGAAGACAAAACTCTCACTGTTTTCTCCAGGCTTTATTAAGTAATAATCTACATACAACAAAATTCGGTGATGTAAGAGTACAGTTTGAATTTTGACAATTGTATGTAGTCATGTAGCTACCACTTGAACCAATATGGAGACCATTTCCACTTTTCTGAAACATTCCCCCATGCCCCTTTGCCGCTTGAGTCCTTCTCTGGCTCCAGCCCTACACGGTCACTAGTCTATATTCTGTGGCTAATTTTGTCACCAATTTTCTTCAGTTTCTCTTTAAGGGCCTTGTACATACTGTCCATCACCTCCCTGCCCCACCAAGAAGAGCCCCTCTCAGACTCCACCCTCTATTTCCCGAGCGACTGTGTGCCCACCACTCACATATTAGCTTAAAAGCCACTTCAGAGAAGCTTTCTTTGATTCCTTTTCTCTACCATAGTCAAATTAAGATTCCTCATACTATATTCACTTATTGCATTCCTTCCTCTCCCTTCACTCTACGTTCGACAATGTATATATTATGGACGTATTTGATTACTGTTGGTCTTCCTTATTATACTTTTATGTTCTATGAATGCAGGGAAAATATCTATTTTGGTCATCATTACATTTTCATCAATTATAATACATTATTTATATTCTCAGGGAATGGTTGGTGAACTTCACATATTTTTAAAATGAATTAATTGTAAATCATTTTACCTATGTGAGAATTCTGTCAAGTTTTTCCTTCTGTGAAAAAGAACTCCACTTGCTTATCACCTTCAGCTCTTTCTTAAGTGCTAACAAATGTGAACCCAGGATGCCCAAGATGCATCATAGTCCAAACGATCTGAGGTGCATGTTACCAAAAAGGAAAATTATGTTAAGAACTAGCATAGATGAGCTCATTTTAGGTTAATAACAAGTAACCACTTTACAAGCAGGCTGAAGACAGATCACGATGTTAAAAGTATAAATAGGAAATATGAATGCTAGGATCATCCCCTTAATTTTGGTTGTCTGAGCCTGGCAGCGGACTGGTCAGGAGAGGAGAATATGGTGGGAAGTTGTGACTTACTCTTCTGAATGTGCTACCGTAAAATGATGCTGTCTTTTGAAGGAGATGATAATGATGTTGGTGGAGGTGATGGAGGCAGTAGCGGTAGTAACAGAAACTATAATGATAACAAGTGTGCACTTTCCATGTTAGAAATTCATCCCCATCCATTACATCCCATGCATTTCATCATCTCCCACATCCCACAAATGGGGTGCTATGACTTCCATTTTCATGACCTAGGTCAGACTCCTGAAGAGAACCAAGCTGACGGGCGAGTAAGGGTGAGGAGTGAATGGCGTGCTGCATCAGGCCTGCCCTCTCCCTGCTGTGGCATCGCCAGTGGAGAGTTTCCTTTCCTCTTTTGGTTTACAACAGCTTGCCCTATGGTCAAAGAATTGGGATCATAATTATCATGATTGTAATTACTATGGTCCAGGAGCTTTTATGAATTGCTGAAGCTGAGTATAAAAGTGAAAAGTGCTGTGGTTGGAGGAGGCATACATGTAAAATTAAGCTCAGGGCAATAAATCAGCTCAAGGGTGACCTCAGCACTCTAACTCATGTGAGGGCTTTGGTCCTAGAGGAGACCTGAGGCGTTTATAACAGGCAACTGGGCCCAGGGAGTTAATTTGTCTACATGTTCTCTGTGAAGTTGATTATGGTTGAAGTTTGGTATTTGTGAGCAGAAGTTCAGACTCCCAGTACAACTGCATACTCACAATATTCCATGTCCTTCACTTGTCCTTTGATGGTTCCTTCCTTCTGTGTAGGTTATAGCTCAGAACGATCATTTTGTCAGTATATAATAGCTGAGAACTAAAAGTATGTTCCTTTAGTTGCTAGCAGCTGCCAAGTTTCCTAGCTCGTGGTTGAAAATACCATGTGCTGTGATTTGGATCTAAAAGTTTCAGGTGTTCAGAGGTGGGGCTTTTAAGGAATGACTGGATCATGAGGGCTCTGACCTTTTCAGTGGACTAATCCATTGATAACTAAAGGATGGCGATGACGTGGGACCTAGTTGTAGGAGGTAGGGCTCTCGGGCATGTCCTGGCAAGGTTTATTCTTCTCTCTGACCCCTTCTCTCCCCATCCCAGCTCTGCTTCCTGGTTGTCATGAGTTGAACAACTTTTCTTCACCACACCCTTCTTCTATGACAGTCTGCCTTGCCTCAGTCTCAGAGCAATAGAACAAAACAGCCGGTGGATCATGGACTGAGAACTCTAAAACCGTAAGCCAAAATAAGTCTTTCCTTCTTTAAGGTATTCTTGTCTAGCATTTGATCATAGTGACAAAAGGCAGACTAATAGTATGCCCTGGTGACTCCCAAATGTGTATCTCCAGCTCAGACTCTTTCCTTTCATTGGCATCTCCACTTGGATGTTTCAGTGGACTGCATGTTTGTGTCCTCCTAAAATTCGTAGTTTGATATCCTAACCCAAATTGCAATGATATTTGGAAGTGGGTCCTTTGGGAGATAATTAGGTCATGAGGGTGGAGCCCTTATGAATGGAATTAGTACCCCAGAAAACTCTTACCCTTTTCCTTCCATGTGAGAATATAAGGAAAGGACAATAATCTGAAACTCAGAAGAGGGTCCTCACCAGAACATAAGAAGTGCTGGTATCCTATCTTAGATTTTTTTAGTGCCAGGAGAAGTAAATTTCTGTTGTTTTGCCACCCCATCTATGGTGTTTTGTTAAAGCAGCCCAAATTAACTAAGAAAGAGGTCAAATGATAATTTGAAGCCAACATCCAAAATTGAGCTGCTGATAATAGTTCCCAAATCTATAGTTTTCTCCATCTCAATTAGTGGCTAACCCTATTTTCCAATTGCCCAGGTCTCAAATCTCTTTCCCTCTGACCGTGCTTTTGATCTATCATAAAATTCTGGTGTGCTCAATGCAAGGACAATATGAGCTAGTCCTTGTTACCTCAAGCATCTTTCAGTCACATTACTCCAGCCTACCTGGCTTCCTTGTTCTCCCTGCACTCTTGCCTTGGGGGTTTGTATTTGCTATTCTCATGGCAAATGGAATGCTTTTCTTCCAGGAATCTCTGGGGCTTGATCCCTTACCTTCTTGGGCATAAAATATGTAGTCACAGTTTTAGATGTGGGAGTTAAATGATTGGAGGTTAAATGGAGGTATAAATGATGGACTCAGATGAGGAGCAAGGAAAGTTTAGGAAAAAAGTATTCTAGGCAGTACTCAGGGTAATTGCCAATGCCTTGAGTTTCGACCATGCTTGGTTTATGTAAAGAACGCAAACTGACCATAGTGGCAAAGGGGAGTGGAAGGAGCTGAGTTCAGATTTGGTAGAGGTCGTGTAGCACCTTGAAGGACTTTTATCCTAAGTGAGATGGGAAGTTACTGAGGGGTGCTAAGCTGGGCAATAGCATGGCTTGACTCACCTTTTAGGCTTCCGTGTATAGAATAAACTATAGGGTCAATATTGGGTATTCTAGAGAAGATAGGTGACAATAGTCCAGAGGAAAAATTATGGTGCTTCAAAGTATAATCTAACTTGAGAGGTAATAAGCAGTTTTTTGGATTGAAACACAAAGTTTTCCTAATGGACTAGATGTGTGATGTCAAAGAAAAAGAGAAAGCAAGGAAGACAACATGCTTCCCCAATGCTACAATCTCTTGATAGACTAGACTTTTGTGGCCACCCTCACTGTTCTGCCTAGTTCTACTCTTCTTCCACGATTTCCCACGTAGAAAAGTTTTGTGCATGAACTTCTCTTGCCTTCAATGTCTTTTTCTTTTTTCTTCACTGAGTCAATTCTTACTAATATTTTACATCTCAGCTTAATCATCATTTCCTTAAGGACACCTCCTCTGACTTCTCTGACAAGGTCATACTCCCTCTCTCAGTACATCATGTTCTGTTCCTTGGTAGAAATGCTCACAGTCATATTTCCATTTATTTCTACCTCCTCTTCAGATTCTGAATACCAGAGGAGAGGGACCATATCTGTTTTTTCTTACTATATAGCATTGCACCCCCAACATCTAACATTGTGCCTAGGACCAAGTGAATTTGAATGATTGAATAAATGAAAAAGAATTTTCCATGTTGAAAATTTCTGTTTCAGAATTTCACTAACTGCTAATCCTTCCCCCTCATAGTTCTTTATCTGTGATAAGCTATATTACTCAAGCTTGCAACTCTAGTCTTCAGAGAGGCCCCACTTCTTCATTTTTGCTAATTTAATAATCATAATATTTGGCAATAAATTTGTATTGTTCTTGAAGGGATCATACAATGATTTACATTTTCCAAAAAGTTTTCAGAAGTTAATCTTTGCAGTAATTCTTTGTGGTAGAAACATAAGAACTACACTCAGGGTGACAAAGAATAAAAAAATCATCTGAGGATATCTTTATTGAGGAAGTTCATAGAAAATACTTTGTTTCTAAAGAAAGAAAGATAATTAATGAAAAAACTAGAGCATTTCTTTCTATACTCTTCAATATGGTAGCCACATGTGACTACTGAAAACTTGGACTATAGCCTAATTCTAATTGAAACATGTTCTAAGTATTTTAAAAAATTCACCAGATTTAGATTTACCATGGATATTAATTACATACTGAAAAGATAACATTTTGGCTATATTGGGTCAAACAGATATATTATTTTTAGTAGTTAATATAATGACTCTCAAAGATGGCAGGTCCTAATCCTTGGACCCTGTAATTGTTACCTTACTTGGGAAAAGAAACTTCACAGATATGATGAAAGCCAAGAATCTTGATGGGGAAATTATTCTGGATCGTCTGGCTGAGCCCTGCATGCAATCACATTTATTCTTATAAGAAGAAAGTAGAAGGCATTAAACATGCACAAAGGAGAAGGCAATGGGAAAACGGAGGCAGAGATTGGAGTGATGTGGCCATAAGGCAAGGAGCACCAGCCACCAGAAGCTGGAAGAGGAAGGAAACACTTCTCCCTAGAGCTTCCAGAGGAAACACAGCCCTGTCAACCTGATTTCAGCCCAACAGTATTGATTCCAGACTTCCAGCTCCAGAACTCTAAGAGAATAAGGATGTTGTGATAAATCATGAAGTTCGTGGTGATATGCTATACAAACTATATTATTGGAATGAATCTCACCTATTTCATTTACTTTTTAAAAAATGTAACTACTTGTTAATTTAAAATTTATGTATGTGGTTCACACTTTATTTCTCTTGGACAGTGCTGCTCTGGACCATATGAAGAATAATTATAAAGATGGCAATGACCAGCTGTTCTCTAAATCTGTAGTGGACAGAATAAAAGCTAATGAGTTTAGCATGCAAAGAGAGTTTGAATATTTGAAAAAGGATAAACTAGGTTTAATGGCCATTAAATATTGAAACTGGCAAACAGAGGCCCTGGAATGTGTATGCCTACCAATCTAAGAAAATCAAATCAGCAGCCATATGTCAGTCAATCTTTGAATAGAATTTTCTGGAAAATGGGAGTGGGATCAGATGTCGGCTTCAAACCCTTTCTCTACCAATGAATCACATTAAGTTGTTGAAGTTATAAGGCAAAGCATTTTCAATGATCAAATTTAAATTCTACCATTTCTAATTCTCCTTGGAACTTTCATGTTCCTCAGTGGTGCTGAAAGAGCAGATCATAGCTATTAAATCCCAAAAAGCCAGTTAGAGCGTAATGTGAAGTGAAAAGACTTGGGTAAGACAGAGCTAAGGTATGTCAAGCAACTTGGCCATTATGGGACATCTGGGTGAAAAACTTGATCTTCCCAAGCTTCATTAATATTATAATAGCTACCTGGAATATTGCTTTAAGGACTGGAAATAACATATGTAAAGTATATGACACATCATAGAAGCATTATAATTGGGCTTTATTTTTTAAAGAAAGAGAGAGAATCAATTTATTTATTTATTTATTTTATTGAGGCTTTTGACATTGATTCAATGAACAGAAGCAGTGATGTCAAACCAGTCTTACCTAAGACAATATCATATTATCTAGTGTAGACATAAGGCAAGGTTAGGACTTGTAAAAAGTTCTAAATAATTTTCTGAATTTTGTTGTTGTTATTATTGTTGTAATTGGGATTGAGCCCAGGGGTGCTCTACCACTAAATTACATCCTCAGTCATTTTTATGTTTTTTTATTTTGAGACAGGGTCTCATTAAGCTGCTCAGGTTGACTTCAAATTTGTTTGTCTCCTGTCTCAGCCTCCTGAGTAGCTGGAATTAGAGGTGTGTGTCATTACATCTGGCCAGTTTCTGAATTTTTAATAGGCTGACATTGCTGCTAGACTTAACAAGAAGTACAAAAGATGGAAACTGAAGTGTTTCATCTGTGGAATTCAAATTCTGCTAGCAGCAGTCCATATTTCATAGGGATGAATGTTTAATTCAGTTTAGGGAAAAATGTTTATTAGAAACTACTCTAAGACACTTTTCGAAGACACTTTTAATGAATGGATTAAATCAATTATTTCTTACACTAACCCTATATGGTAGATATTATTATCATCTTTTCCATTTACTAGAAGAACTAGAGAAAGTATTTTGCCTAAAGTAGTCAGTTATTCAAGACTGGTGTAGGGATTTGAACTCAGGTCATCTGGCTTTAATATTTTAGCTCTTATAACCACTGTACCATGGATATTGCCTTTCACAGAATATAGATCTTTCTAGACAGGCCAAGACATATGCACGTGCTCATGGCTGATAGCTTCTGCTTTTGACGTGCTAATGATACATTCAGAACACATTTATTGGATACCTACTATTTGTAACACATTGTGCAAGATTTTAAAGGACTATGAGACAAACAAGTTAGCATCTGTCTTTGAGTTCACAGTGTAACCAGTAAGATGGTTATGGTTATGTTAGCAATAAACTATAAGGCAGAGAAGATCAAAGTAATTGGCCAGAGGTGTAAACAACTGTCCTTAGAGAAGAGCTTCTCCATGGGCTGCCAAGTGCCATGTGCATACCTTTACTGTGTGTGTTGCATTCATATGCAACCATCTGCCCAGTACTTGATCTTCTTCTGACACCATGACAAGGGGGATTGTGACATATTAATCTTTATTTCTTTGGTATATATCAAATTCCCTGGCATCTAGCAGGTCCTCAATAATTGTAATTGTTATAAATAAGTGGAGAAATGGAAGAAGAAAAAAAGGAGACCATATCTGAGTGGGTGTGCCCACCAAATTTTGAACTAGAACTAGGAAGATATGGAGGATTTTGATGGAGGAAAAGGTGAGACTTGAGATAAGACAGGGCGTAGTACAGATGAGACAGAAGGAACGGTATAAGAAAACTTGAAGCAAAGTGGCTTATTGGACTAATTTTGGTTTAGTAACATGTGCCTGTGCCTGGGTTGACCCAGAGTAGAACTGCTACAGTTCTCCAAGTAATTCAGGCACATCCCTTAGATAACCTGATCTGAAAGAAAAAAACTTGACTGGTGCTGAATTATGCTGAATAACAAGCACACGTTTATTGATTTATTCCATATCCAGTATTACATGACACTTGTTCATGCCCACAGTACCCAGAATCTGCCTTACTTTGTAGATGATGCTAAAGTTTGGCACAGCAAAGTCACTTCTTATGCAGTTTATATGAGGTAGAGTCAGGATTTGAACCCAAGTCTTTCTAAGTGCTGAGCCCTTCTCATTTCGTCTATCATGTGATCCTGTCTGTATACATTCATCAAGCTTCATTTTATTTTTTCTCTTTTTGCATGTACCTAAAATCTGCACCGGTTAGTAAAAGATCAAAGTGCTTAAAGCTGAAGTTGAATCAAGAAAGCAATTTTTTTAATCCCGTCAGCAAAGGAGGAGGCTGCAGCTCATTGGAACTCATCTTCCTATATACTCAAGCGCCTCCTGAGAATTCTAAAGCTGAGCATGAATATGCAGACATGCAAGAAATGAGCAGGGCAGATGTCATGCTGATCTCTGCTGAGCCATTTTACATCATAGTAGCTAATATACAGCACCTTGTTTGGCTGCCGACTTTATTTTTTTTTTTTTTGTTATTGTGCCTGTTTATCAATCTTCCTTCCTTCCTGTCCCTTCTGCCAGATCCCTTGCATTTACGTCTTTCTCTCTGTCTCCAGAAAAAGCATACTTTTGATTTTCTTTTTTATACAGAAGCTTAATTCAAGTCTGCTCAAAGAATGAATATAGTTGTCAGAAGAACTCCCTGGGTGCAAGCCGCTGTGACAGGTGATCACTCAGACCTCCCTGCCCCCACCCCATCACTGCCTCTACCACCTCCAGCATGTTTTCTTTGTAGCCTGTGCACCGTGGGAAACTGGGTGAAAATTTCTTTGAGAAAGTCCCAGTTGTTCAGTGTGCTTTCTTTGGTTATCTGAAATCCAGTGTCAGTTCCAGTGTGCTGTAGCTGAGTCCTTGTTTCCTCTTCTTTCACATAGATGGCACTGTTGAGCTCCTGCCTGAGGGTCAGGTTCTTAAATATTTCTTCAGCAGTAGTGATGAAGTAATCTATCCATCCAAAGGATGTGTTTGGATTGGATCCATTCATTCATTCCTTAAGTATTTATTGAGTGCTAATTTTGTGCTGGGATCTCTATAAAGTAATAGGGTTATGATGGTAAATAAGATTGATGAGATTCCAGCTTATGTGAAACCTGTATTCAAGTGGGGAAGAGGATAGTAAACAGCAAAATCATCAAACAGCATTATTACATATTCAAACAACTGCTGTGAAACAAGAACAAGGGGGATGGAGTGTAGGAAATGTAGGACAGCTCCCCATTAGAGACCTGTCCAATGGAGACCCTTCAGAAGAGCTGCTCAGTGGGTAGAGCCTAATAAGGGAGAGTAGTCATGTACAGAATTGGGGAAAAGCGTTCTAGAATAACACATGGGAAGTTCTGTTAGTGGGAATGGGGCATTTAAGGAAAATAAAAATCGTTCAGCGTGATCACAGCAGAGAGAAAAAAAGGGGAGAAGAAGTTGAATTTGGAGAGGTCTGCAGAAGGTAGAAGCCATGAGACACTGTAGACTAGTAAGGAGTTTGCATTGTAGTCTAAGAGCAATTGGATTCATTAAAGGATTTTAAGAAAGCAAGTGGAAGTGGCCTATTTATATGTATATCCTGTATTTCAAAGAAAAATTGGATTCTGTGCAAATATAACAGAAGGTAGGTGTTCAAAATAGTTTATTTTGCTGGGCACGATGGTGCATACCTGTAATCCCAGAGGCTTGGTGGCGGTGGGGGGCACTGAGGTCAGAGGATCGCAAGTTCAAAGCCAGACTCAACAATGTAACAAGGCTCTGTACAACTTAGTGAGACCCTGTCTCAAAATAAAAAATAGAAAAGGGCTGGGGATATGGCTCAGTAGTTAAACACCCCTGTGTTCAATCCCCAGAACCCAAACAAACAAACAAAAAAACATATTTTGTGATGATTCAACAACAGGTTTTTTATTGGAAACAAGTGAGTAGACCCTGTTTGGGGAGATCAAGTGTGTGCAGAAGACTGGTCCAATAAAATTCAGGCTCCCCTTCCCCAGAGTGGAGCTGTCAGTGGAGGAAGCTGCCTGGCCAAGGAGCACATTTTCCAGCCTCACTTGGATCCATGTGCAGTAATGTAGTTGTTTTCACTAATCATGGCAGTGTGATTTCTGGGCTGGGATTTTTAAAAAAGTGAGAATGAGTTTGTTATACTCTTCTGAAACAGACATGTTGAAATAAAACCTCTGAGTAATTTAACCCTCAAACTTCTTCATGCTGAGAATGGAAATAAAAAACTAGAATCTGGCCTATGTGGGCACGAAAGGATTTAAACTGGAGGTTCCCAGACTGGCACAATCTAGTTAAATCTACATATGTATATCTGCTGGCTTTGATTTCTATGAATTGAAACTGCTTCTGTAAAACCAGCTGAGAAAAAAAATCTAGCGGCTTCTCCCCAACTTGATCAAACTGCACAGAACGGATTTCTTGCATTTCTCATTGTTTGCTTTTTTTGCTTTATTCTTTTTCTTTTTTTTTTTAACATAGGTGGGCAGCTGAGTTGGAATCTAGGCAGTTTCTGGCTTGGCTACCACTAACATGTCCTCATCTGTGGATCAATGCAGAGAGATCTGGAACCTTGGGGCCTATGGACCTCAAGGTGGAAGAAAGCTGCCTTCTAGCTTGACATATTGAAATGATTTTCATTATGTAAGAAAAGTGAGGGAACAGGATTTCAGCAGTTGCTATTTCCCTGACTCAATTGAGATCTTATTTAAATGTCTTCTTTCCCTTCTAGGTTATCCAAATAATGCTAGTAGCATTCCCAAAGTTGGCTTCAAGTACCTAGACCTTATGAGACAGAGACTTCTAGCTGTTCAACAAAAATGCAAAACTCCTCATGTGGGTACCAGCCTAAATTTATTTTCCAGGTTCCTTAAAGTTACATGACAGTCAGTTTTTTTATTCCCATGGAATGTGAGTAGAAATGAAGTGTGTAACTTTCAGGTCCAGCCCATGGAAACCTCTCATCTGTTCCTCTATGCTCTTTCCCCTTTTGGTGTAACTAAGGTGTGGACCCCAGGATGACTTCCAGAGTAGCATACAGAGAATGGCAGAGCAGCCACCCACCTGGGTTCCTGGATGACCTGAAAAGACGTAAGAATGAGAAAATAAAACAGTATTCTATTATAGACAGTGACAGGTCTATTACTATGGTTAGGTGGTCAAGGAAGGCCTTTAAGGTGAATGACATGAAAAAGCCCAGCATGCAAAGAGTTAGGAGACAAAGCATTGCAGTCAGAAAGAGAAGAGGAGTTTGGTGTGTTGAAGTTAACAGAAAGTCAGAGTGGCTGGAACATATAAGGAGAATTAAATTGGATGTAGTAAGAAAGCTATTCAGGCTCAAATCATGAAGTTTGGGTTTTATTCTAAGTTGGAAAGCAGAGTTTATTTATTTATTTTACACCGGGTTCAGAGTCCTGTTTGCTGTGGGCAATGGATTGTGGTAGTGCAAGAATGGGTGTGAGTGTTGCATCAAAGGCTCAGTTGTCCAGGGGATGGTTGATGGGGGCTTGTGTTAGCTGGTAGTTATCTAGATGGAAAGAGCTGGAGAGATTTATAACATGTCTTAGAGGAGATGTCATAGGACTTGTAGCTTAGGAAACACCAGGAATGGCATGTGCATCTCCCACAGGAGAAGTATCTGCACAATTTATTTAGAAATCTTCTGTATGGAAGATTTCTGGTTTTCTCCATTTATTTATTTCATAACAGTACATACTTCTAAATGTTTATTTTCTATTTTGCTTTATAATCCAATGCTACAGTATTCCAGCTTTGGCTCTTAGGAGCTCTTTCAGTTGGCTCCTGTGTTCATTCACTACACCCACATCATTGAGAGCTTCTTTTTTCTAAGCACTTATTAACTATGTTACACTCAAAGATATTCTTGGATATTCCTTGACATAATCCTAGAGCCAACCATTTCTTCAAGAAGCCCTGGTTACTTTTATAGAGGATTCATATCAGAAACCAGCATCTGTACTCAAAGAGTGCTGCTGCTGTTGGGGTCTCATTGCTTCTAGACCATCAGCAGCATTTATCTAGCTCACCATTCTGTGTATCAACCAACTGAAATAGGCATGGCTAGGTAATTCTCCTGGTCTAGACTGAATTAAGCTGGCTTCAGCTAGTCTTGCTCATGTGTCTGTGGTCACCTGACAGGTTGTTACAAGGCTTATGATAACCTTAGCTGGAGCAACAGGGGTGGATATGATCCTCTCCACGATCTTTCATCCTCCAGCACAGTAGCCTAAGCTTGTTCTTTGTGGTAGGATTCAATAGCAGCAAGAAGAAAAACATAAAATATTTTGAGTCCTAGGATGGATGCTTAACCAAATAAAGCTTCTGCTACTTCGTATTGACCAAAGCAAGTCAGAAAGTCAGTCCAGATTCAAGAAGCGAAGAAATAGACTCCTTTCATTCCTTGATAAGAACATCAGCAAACAATTGTGACTAAATTTGTCATTTTCCTTGTATAGTTTATATATAAATGGAAAACACTGGAGAAAGTAGTCCTAGGATCAAAAATGAAAGATAAAGCCATCAGACTGGGGATTCGTGGAGACAGAGTAGGACTTCCAAGACTGAAAAATATTGTACAACTGAGAAGATTAAAAATGAGATGGACTCCCTGTTAAACTTCCCAGTTTGGTTTGGTCTGGACATAGAAAATTATAGGTGGGAAGAAGGAGAAACAAAGTAAGTAGGTGGATATGACCCTTCAAGGATCTTTGATCCTAGAAATGACAACAGGCCACTGTAGTTCTATACAAAGTTCAGCCATGACCAAAATTGGCAAAAGTGATGGACAGAGAAGCAAAGCAGATGTTGACTTGCTGACCCAAGAGGGTTTGAAAAATTTTTTTAAAACTTCCCGTTCACAAAAGTACTTGAAGAGTACACCTTGACAACCAGCCTATTTTCACACGTTTCTCTCACCTTTTGCTTTGACTATTTTGCAAGGTGGATCACAATATACTTGGTAATATTTACATCACCAGGAAAGCAGTCTGAAAGGTAAATAGACTGGCTACCTGCAGCCTCCTTACCTGTTATGAACCATCATTTAATATTTAGAGTATGTAACATTTGTTTAATGCACATCAGACGTATTTCTAAGCCAATGACCTAGGACCCTCAAATCCTTATTATGTTTTCCTATCCTTGCTTGTTATTCTACTTCCCAGAAGAAATAGTATTTCAAGGAGAATTTATCCTTGAGGTATTGTCAAATCTACAATTATGTGATTACTCCCAAGACAGAATGTTTATTATAGGCATTTGTATTGAGTGTTGTTCTCATGGAAAACTGGTTACGCACAGCAGTTGAAGATTTTGCCATTAGTGTTTTAAGATTAATACTGAAGACACATTGGAGCTCAGAGTTCTGAATACCCTTAGCAATGAGTTGTCAGACACCCTCAACTGCCAAAATGTTAGCACTTTCATTCTAAGAGAGGTGAACTCTGGTTTCCTTTGTGTGAACATAATGCAATCACTTCAGAGTTTTAGGGTTACTGAATATGTGACCATAAAAAACAGCCATTAAACACCAACACTGCTTTTATATCAAAACCATTTTGTATCACTGTATAATATTTTGAAAGACTGAATGATCATGATCAGGAATGAGTAAGACGACCAAGACTACTTAGAGACCTTACAATTCTATAGTGCCTTATTAGCCTTCTCTATTATTCAATTCTAAAGCATATAATTCTAGTAGAATTTGGACTTGAATCCTCACATTTAATAATGAAGCATAACTAATTTTGAAATAAATAGTTTTGGAGAAGAAAAAGGAATGTAAATTTGCATTGTTGGAATTCTGGTTTAACTTGATATTAGACAACTGGGTTCAGCGCTACTATCTTGCACACCTCAACAAAATAACAGTGGAAATGAAATTAAGAAAAGAGATGAGAAAATGAAAACTGAAAATAAAATTTTTAAAGATTTAAAATCATTGGAGAAGTACAAATTAAATTAGTTTGCTCAGTTATATATTTTAGCTGTAAATCAAGAAACTAAGAAAATGAATACAATTATATTTTTTCTGGAACCTCCAGACAACCTATTACATTGCCCATAATGTAAATGAAACACTGTCAAAAAGAGATGGAGGATTTCTGATTACAAAATATCAAAATGTTTAAGGCAATTACAAAAGTTAAACATTCAGAATCTATACATTTTATTGTAGACATTCAGTAGGTGTGGGCATAGTTAAAACTGGGATTCAAATTTAGATAACAGAAGTAGTAAAGAAAATAGCAGAAGGTGAGTTTTTATGTGGTTGAGAGGTTAAGGTTAATGTTCATAGTGGTTTTGAATATTAATTCAATATTAAGAAAAACCTTAATAACTGGAGCTGTCCTAAAATGGAGCAGCTGCTCACTAGAGTAGTAGGCATCTAACCATTGAATATATTGAGCAGGACTTGTAATTAATAGAAAGCAAAACTTGATGGCCCACAATGTCCTTTACAAATCCATTATTGTGTGATTCTTATGTAAGTGACCTGACCAAGAGCAGAGAGCTGTCTAGTGGCAAAATAAATACTCAAACTTAGCATTTCTAACCCTGATTATAGGGCTTTTCTCTTACATCATCCTGTCTCTTGCTTGACCATGTGTTTCAGTTGAGAATTCTAAGGATCATAGTGTAGAACACATTCTTCCAGCCTTCTGCATCTTTGTTACGGTGTGACACTTTGGACTGTATCTCTCACATCACTTTTTCTTCTTCCATTCATCTTCTATCTCAGCATCTCAGACAGAAACCCAAGATACATCCTGATTCTTCTATTCAGTTCAGTCCAGCATCAATCCATATGCAAGTTTTGTTTTTCTTAGCTCCAAATGATATATCAAATCTAATTATTTCTTTCCATTTCTATTCAATCTGCCTTGAGTTCTTATCTGAGCAACTAAAACAGTCTTCTAAATGACCCCTTATTTCCTATATTTCACTCTCCAAACAGAAGAAAGCTGATCAATTAAAAGCATAAATGTGATTGTACCCACTGACTTATGGATTCTAATCAATCTTGCAATAAAACTTCAGTTTAGAAACTTAGGCGTGAATTGGCTCCTGTCTTCCTCATCAATATCCACTACTCTTCATTAGTCACGTCAGCCTGCTTTCACTCTTTCTAATTGCTCCCCATCCATTGGCCTTTTCCTCTTCTCTTCCCTCTGTCTAGGACAGTCACTGCTCCCCACTCCTTCTTCCAATCCCATCTCCTAGCTGAGTTGGTCATTCTTATCTACCATCTCACCTCCCCCATCTTAGCTCCCATGTCACCCCTGCTGAGAGGCTTTCCCTTATCACCATGACCTCCAGCTACTCAACCTCATCACCTCAGCTATTTCCTTCATAAGGAAATGTATGTGCATATGTATTCATTTGTTCACTTATGTCCCTATTTCACTAATTTTCTCTGTCATCTGAATGTTAAATTAAGGAAAACAGTGATCTTGTCTACGTTGTTCAATTCCAGTTTTAGCAAAGTGCCCAGCATATTACCAAGCACAATCAACACATATAGGATTGTTATATTTAGTCATGGATCATTTAATTAATTTTATAGTCCATGCCTGGCTTTTAAGTATTTATAGTGACATATTTCTGAAGCCTTCTCTGCTGTCTTCCAAAAGATTGGTCTTTAAGATTTCAGCCTTGAAGATTTTCAGATTCATTTAGTTTGGGTAAGAGAATGAGGAATGAAGAGTAGGCAGTTGGCCCATATACTTTACATGTTAGTAACAGCCTTATAGCTGAAATATTAGTCTAAGATCTCAGAACCATAGAAGGGCCCATCTGGATTATATTCCTCAGTATTCTTTCCATGCTGGTTGATATTACCCTTATTGCTTAATTTTCATCATTATCATTGCTTTTGTTTTTGGATAGAGAATGGTACCAGCACGGCAGTTTGTAAAAGCTGTTGTCTACTGTCAAGTTTGTTAACATCCTTATTATAGGCATATAAAAACTGCTTTCTCTCTGAACTGTCAAAAGCCTGCTATCTATCAACATGTCTTCCAAAAAAAAAAAAAAAAGAAAGAAAAGAAAAAGAAAAAGAAACAAAGACAGCCTTTATTCTTGTCTTGCAGCTCCGGAGGCCAGTTAATACTGAACAATCTAGTCTGCGGGCTTTGTTTAAAATCTTATTATTTTACTCCATTTTTTTCCAGGTAACTCCTTCCCTGCCTCTATCTGGAAACTTCAGTGTGTTCTCCAAGGTTGGAGATACAAGGGAATTGAGTGCCAATCAACTCTTCCCTCCATTTATTTAAGCATTCCCCTTGAGATTTTGATTTACTAATAATTTCTGTGACTTTTTACAGATAATGCAAATGTAAACTTCAGCCCAGTCCCTGTGCAAATAATTTAACACTGCATTTTTTACCAGGTTATTGCTTAATAAAGTTTCACAGTGGTTTCATAGACATACTTGGGAGAAATAGGCCTTCTAAAGATCAGCCTTCATGATTCTGCAGTTTTCTTCCAAGAACTGCCTCCTATATCTGAGCAGCCACCTATGCAAGGGAATCTTGAAACCATGACTCTTTGGAGGGAATGAATTGACTTAATGATGTTGGAATTTTTAAGCTTGTTGAAGTCTTGCCTAATTATGCATGTTATAAATTTTAATATTAATTTAACAATCATAAATTACAAAAAATTAAATACTTTCTAAAATTGACTACATTGAATATAAACTAATTCTATGTATGATTTGGAATTATTATTGCAAAACAATGTTTTTTGTTTTGGTTTTTATTTCTGTTTTTTGTTTTTTGTTTTTTTTGGTACCAGGGACTGAACCCAAGGATGTTTAACTACTGAGCCCTATCCCATCCATTTTTATTTATTTATTTTCTATTTTAAGACAGTGTCTTGCTAAATTTCTTGGGGCCTCATTAAGTTGTTGAGGCTGGCTTTGAACTTGCAATCCTCCAGTCTCAGCTTCCCGAGCCATTGGGATTACAGGCGTGTGCTACCATGCCAAGGCATTAAACTTATTTGATAGCACAATGATATTGTCAGAAACTATTGACTAATTTAGGGATGTTTGCCTTGTTACTAAATGATTATTAGATTTTTTTTTTTTTACTTTCTTTGTTTGCATTTTGTAATTTATCTGCACTCATTCTTGTTGGGTTGTGTCCTTCTTTGCTATCTATAAAACTTTAAATAGTATCCTTCTTTATTCTACTAATTAGCTGCTTCTACCTTATAAGAGCATAGACATAGGAGAGGACTCAAACCAAATTATGGAAGTATTTGAGGCAGAGCTTTAGGGTCACAATAAAATGATAATGAATAAACTCCAGTAGGACGGTTGTGAGCATGCAGTGAAACCATGTATGAAAACTACTCAGTCCATGGAGTGCTCAGTGTCTCTACAGTTTCTATCCTGTCAACATTCCTGCCTTGTTGACCCTTTTTGCATCAAGTAGAAAGCTGTCTAATGTCAAGCCCTTAGTGAGGTCATTGACCAAAACAAAAACACGAGACGTTCCTTTTTGGAGGATGTTGAGAATAAACTCCATCAAATAGAAATCAGAGGGTATGTAGACATGCAACTTTGTCCTCCCTCTTTCTGCAGGGAGCCTGCCTGACCTGAGTTCCATTGTCAGCTTTATTCTAAGAAGAGATTGAGAAAAGGGGAAAGTGGAGGAGTAGTGTGCCTCTGCCTACTAAAGTTTTAGACTCTCTGGTGGTGGGGAGGGTTTTATCTGACAAGGTGCATGGGAATTTTTAGTATACACATGTTATGATCATTATGCATTTGGCTTACTGCACTGTGAAATGCAGTGAGTGGACTCTCAGCTAAACATTTACTTGCTTATTCATTCAATAAATACCAAGTGCCTGGCACTGAGCAGTAGCCAACAAGTGTAAGAGAACAAATAAGACAAGGTACATTCCCTCCGAGATTTATGGTTGACAGGGGGAGACATGCAAGCCTATGTTGAGGTATGACATGTGCTGGAGTACAGGGAGAGGTAGTGTGTTAGGGAAATCCAGAGGAAGCCTGGACCTGGCTCTACAATGGTTCATTCATTCCCTACTATTTTGACAGAATACCACAGACTGGCTAAATTGTAATTAATGGGAATTTTTTTTGCTTATGTCTCTGGAGACTGAGAAGTCCATGAATATGAAATCAGCCTCTGGCAAGGTTCATCTAATGGTAGAAGGTGGAAGTAAGCATGTGAGACAGAGAGAAAAAATCAGACTGACGCAATTTTTTAAATTTTTTATTTGTTAAACATTGTCTTACAATTAGGAGGGATTCATCATCAAACAATCAAGAACAAAAGTATAATGACAGAATAATCCAAGGCTGGTGCCATTCCATGGTTTCCCCCTTGGGTTCCCCATGATTCCATGTTTCTCCCTACTTAAACCCCAAGTTAATTGGACTTCTCATGGAAGTTGGAGGTTCCTCTCTGATTAGATTCCCCTGTGCTACCTCCCTCAGGTCTCCTTGATATCCTTCCTATTCCCATCCCCCCTCCTTGCCCCGCTATGTCCCGCAGCATCCTTGGCAAGGTTCCCCATGATCATGTAAAAATTCATACATGTTGAGGTTATTATTAGCTTAGCCATCTGTCACTCTATTTCCGCTTGTATTCTAGCTTCCACAAATGAGAGAAAACATTCGGACCTTGAGTCTCTGAGATTGGGATACTTCACTTAGCATAATTTTTTCCATCTCCATGCATTTGGCTGCAAATGCCATAATATCATTTTCTCTGATAGCTGAGTAGTATTCCATTGTATATATGTACCAAAGTTTTTGAATCCACTCATCCAGTGAGGAGCATCTGTGTTGGTTCCATAATTTAGCTATAGTAAATTGAGCTGCTATAAACATTGAAGAAGCTGTATCTCAATAATATGCCAATACTAGCTCTTTTGGGAAGATACCTGGGAGTGGAATAGCTGGGTCAAAAGGCAGTTCCAGCCCTAATTTTTTGAGGAGTCTCCATACTGCTTTCCAGAGTGACTGTACCAGTTTGAAGTCCCACCAGCAATGTGACAGTGTTCCTCTTTTCCCACATCCCCTACAGCATCTGTCATTTTTCGTATTCTTCATTTTTGCCACTGTGACCAGAGTGAAATCTCAGTGAAGTTTTGATTTGCATTTCTCTTATTGCTAGTTATATAGACCATTTTCTCACATGTTTATGGGCTTTTTGGACTTCCTTCATTGAAAAGTTTCTTTTTAGTTCCATAGCCCATTTACTAATTGGATTATTTGTGATTTTGGTGTTTAGTTTTTTGAGTTCTTCGTGTATTTTGGATATTAGCCCTCTGTCCGAGGTGTAGCAGGCAAAGATTTTCTCCCATTTTGTAGGTTCTCTCTTGGGACTCTTGACTGTGCAAAAGTGAAGCATCCTTTTGATGAGGAAAGCTCCACCAGGTTACCTAAGCCACTCCATTAGCCCATAATGGGGGAGCAGCATTAATCATCTTTAAAGGTTATACATTTTGCTACCATTAAAATGTCAACAAAATTTCAACATCAGTTTTGGATTGAATATTTAACCTTAGCATGAGGTGTGTGTGTGTGTGTGTGTGTGTGTGTGTGTGTGTGTGTGTAATTAGAGGCATGATTCTACCTAAATCCCAAAGGATGAATAAGAGTTATCCAGGTAAATGAACTCAGATTACAGAGATGATTTCATGTTAGATTCAGGATTGGCTTAGGATGTTCCCAAGTAGAACACTAGATCTCTTGAGGCACTATGCATTTCGCTTGCTTGCTTATATAGTGCTATACTGTTTATTTTTTTCTCATGTGTTTTGCTCTTGCTTAATTCCTTTAGAAAATGCTAGACTTTCTTCATTGTATTTAGAAAAAATTAAAAAATAAGGCAGATTAATCCTCCATTTGGGCTACAGTTGGCTAAGGATACAAAGGAGCAACAGGGGCAACCTAAGTGAAACTCTCTGGCCAAGCAAGAGAAAGCATTTGAAATACAGGGAAGTCCCAGTTTAGAGTCCATTTCTTCACATGTAATGGACCAAGTGCATAGGCTCTAGGTTGATTGTTGAGGTTTTATTCCTAGCACTATGATTATTGTTGTGACTTTGGGCATATTACTTAATAATATTTCTTTGTCTCATTTTCCTTATCTGTAGAATAGGAAAAATACTAATACCTATTTATAGAATTTATTGTAAGGGTTAGATGAGTCAGTTTGTGTAAGCATTTAACACTCAAATATAAAGGCATTCAAATATTAGCTATTATTATTAATATGAGTTTTATAAAAATGGTTACTATATAAAAGAAATAGCTTAGTTCCTAGCACATCTTATGATTTAGTAAATTGTCTTCACCTTGTTCTCCCTCCTCTAGTTTCCTTTCTTTCTCTTTTCAAATGAGTATTTTTGGCCAGTGTTTTGTCCTTCTTTTATAAAAGAAACATAACCATGAACCAATGTTTATTTCTAAATTATTATTTCTTTTTTGAATTTCTGTCTTTCCTTCTTAACTACCAGTTAGTTGAAGATAGAAATTGGGCTTAATATCTATAGGATACTGCTGAGAATGTATCAGATGCTCCGTAAATATTTGTTGAATGGATTATCAAATAGTTGACAATAACTAGATAGTCTTGATTGTTGATGAATGAGAAAGTACTCAGTCACTGATGAAGGTTCTTTAATTTTATATGTGCTATTCAAGTATTTATCCAAGAGTTAAAGATATTTCAGGACTCGATGGAAGATATCCAAGTTGACAGTTTTAGTTTTGTCCAAACCAAATGGAAACATTGGTCTTATCTATAAAATAAAATGTTTTCATCTACTCCTAATATTCTTATTTAGAAAACAGATATTATCCTTCTTTGATCATGCACTCAAAAAGTAGGGCCTATGGAAATATTCAAATTAATGTGTATGGTTCATTGAATTATTTTGTGGATTCATAACCCAGGTGATATTGTCACTAAATTTAAGAGATTTACAGCTTTATCTTGTCAATCATGTATTTTCTTCTCATAAAGTAACAGCATCTGAAAGTGTTGTACACTATTCATCTGCATAGTCTGGCATGGCATTAAACCAGCACCAAACATTCCTACTTCCATTTTCCGTACAAAAAGCAGAATGGGTGATTGACATGGAGAATCTGTGAAGTTAGGTGCTGAGTATTTGTTTCTTAATTCAATATTGATCAGTCTTTATCAGATTTGTGAACTCAGTCTCAATAGTTTCTGCATCCATTGCTTCTGGATAATCATTCTGGTTCAACTTGGGTTTAAGAGTTGATTTTTCTTTCCCCCAACTTTTATTTTATTGGTAGTTTGAGAATGATTGCTTCCAAGTGTTTTAGGTTTCAGTACTTGCTCAATGATTGCTTCAGATATGCCTTGCCCCTCATTAATCCAATGCCACAGAACCACCTTCAGACACACAGAAGTCCCAAGGAACTTGTCTCCAATGCAATTCTTTTTGACATGATGCTGATCACCCTTGTTTCCTTGGTGTAATATTTATATTGATAGGTAATAATTATGCACCTTTATGGTGCATAATAGTTTAAGTGATTCAACAAATTACTAAAAGAGAATTCAGGAAAAAGATAATCATATTGGCAATATGACATTAATGTGGTAGAACAACTGTTGTCTTACTGATAAAAAAAAAGCTTTGAGCTACATTATCTAAAGTCTACTAATTTGGTAATGTAGTTATACGCATATATAATTGATCTCATAACAATGCAGCTTTCATGGAGCTGTGTTAATAAGTTTAGTATTCATATTTTTAATTTGCTTGACAGTCTTACTTATTAGAGGTGATTATAGTTACATATTCATGCACACATAGATATTAACAAAGTAAGTTAAGCTCGATCCTAGTCCAGGATCCCCCCTTTCATCCATTTCCCCATCTCATGTCTCCTCTGTAATAACCTCATGCTATAGATGGAAATGAGCATATACATATTAATTATTGAAATTTCTGAGTTTATATATATGCCTGAGTGTAGATGGGCTTCTCATGGGAGTCAAGTATACACAACAGTATTGAAAAACTCTTTTCCCTCCTTCTTCTCTGTCCCTCCCTCCCTTCTCCCCTCACCTTCATAGTTATGGTTTCACAAGGTAATATGAAATTTCAACTTTGGTGAGTTTATTAATTAAACTTAGCTAATTTTCATCCTACCTCAGGTTTTAGTTTAGCTTCCACATATTACAGGAAAGATTTGGCCTATAAGTCTTTGTGTTTGGGATATTTCACTCACCATGACTTTTTCCATTTCCATCCATTTAGTTGCAAAAGCCATGATATCATTCTTTCTAATAGCAGAGTATAACTCCATTGTATGTGTGTGTGTATCCTTTCATCCAGCAAAAGGCATCTGGGTTGATTCCATAGTTTAGCTATTGTAAATTGAGCTTCTATAAACATTGATGTAGCTTTATCTCTGTAATATGCCAATACTAGCTCTTTTGGGAAAATACCCAGGAGTGGTGTAGCTGGGTCATAAGGTGGTTCTAGCCTCAGTTTTTTGAGGAGTCTCCACACTGCTTTCCAGATTGGCTGTACAAGTTTGCAGTACCACCAAAAGTGTTTTTGTGTGCATTTCTCCCCACAACCCCTCCAACATCTGTTATTGTTTATATTCTTTATCTCTGCCACTCTGACTGGAGTGAGGTAGAATATCAATGAAGTTTTGCTTTGCATTTCTCTGATTGCTAGTAATGTAGAACATTTTCTCATATATTTACTGGCTTTTTGAACTTCTTCTTTTGAGAAATTTCTGTTTAGTTCCACAGCCCATCTATTGATTGAATTATTTGTGTTTTTGGTGCTAAGTTTTTTTGAGTTTTTGAATATTCTGGATATTCGTTCCCTGTCAGAGGTGTAGCAGGCCATGATTTTCTTCCATTCTGTAGGTTGTCTTGACACGCTTGACTAATTCTTTAGTTGTGCAGAAGATTTTCAGTTTAATGGCATCCTGCTCTTTGAATTCTTGGCTTTAATTCTTGCACTATGAGAGTCTAGTTAAGGAAAGAGGTGTCTACACCAATGTAGTAGAGTGTTGATCCTTTTTTTCTTCTAATAATTGTATAGTTGTTAATTTAATTCCTAATTCTTTGATCCATTTCAATTTGATTTTTGTGCAGGCTGAGATATAATGAACTAATTTCAATTGTCTTCATATGGCCATCCAGTTTCTCAAGCACCATTTGTTGAACAGACTGACTTTCCTCCACACTATATTTTTGCCCCCCTTGCAAATACCAGATGATTAAAGACTTGTTGGTTTGTCTCAGTGTTTCTATTCTACTCCATTGACCCTCCATGTGTGTTCTGATACCAGTACCACTCTGTTTTTGTTACTATAGCCCTATAGTATAATTTCACATCAGCTATTGTGACACCTCCTGTTGCTCAGCAATGTTTTGGCTATTTTGGGTTTCTTGTTATTCCAAATGATTTTGAGAATTGCCTTTTCTATATCCATGAAGAATATCATTAGTTTCTTGATAGGGAATGCATTGAATCTGTACAGGGATTTTGGCAAAATGATCATTTTAATTGTATTGATTCTGCCTAAACAAGAACATGGAATGTTTTTACATTTTCTCAGATCTTCAATTGTTGGGGGGCTGTAATGTCCCCCCCGGGAGCCGATCTGGAGGAGGGTGAGTGCCGACGGCTGGAACCCGGGTCCCCCCTCGTCCAGGGACCCCTTCCCTCCCAGCCGGGGAAACGAGGCAACCACACGCAGCTGATGGCAGCTCAGAATCCGTTTATTCTTAAGGCACACGGGTTTTTATATATGGAGGAGGGGAGACAGCCAAGGAATCAATAATCCTTCTAAGGGAGTTGCCAG
>PVKS010018558.1:0-39691 GCA_004027875.1 Aplodontia rufa | reverse complement strand
CAAAATGACCCCATGAAATATTATAGCCCCATTTTATCATTAATGAATCCCAGGCACAGAGAGATAAAACAACATACCCAAGTTTGCACATCTAGTAAGTTACAAAGGATTTGGATACAGGCAGTTTTGTTCTAGAACCCTTAAACTTGGCCCCAAACCAAGCTTCTTCTGTAGAGTTGAGAAATGGTGCTGTGAAGGTAGACAGGGGACAATCATTAAAGACCTTGCTAGGAGTCTACATAATCCAACGGGACAGTTCTGCATTTATCTGCTTTACATATTGCATTTGTGTTTCCAAAGATTCACTTATAATACAGGATTCTGTTTCTAAAACTGCTATAGGCAAAGGTAATGACCAAGGAATTTTGAGCTAGAGGGTAATTTCATCTGATTTGTCTTTTAGAAAGATCATGCTTATAGCTGTATAGAGAAGGAATTGATAGTATTGCGACCAGGGATATTCTATTGTAATGGTCCTGATGAGAGATGAAGAGGTTTGACGTGTAGTGGGGATGAAAAGAAGTGGGTGTGAGATATATTTAGCAGAGGAATCTATAGGATTGAAGAGGTTAATTGAACGTGGAGGAAAAGAGAGAAGTAAGGGTCGTAGGTCACACTCAGGGGCCCACATCATACATGCACATTCACTGGCACGCACAGAGAAGCACTATTATCTCCTGGATAGGAGTAAGCATCCTCAGATTCACAAATGCTTTCCCATGCTAGGTGACGTCACTCATAGTCACATCTGCAAAACTCTATTCTCTTCTTACTCTGATCTGAAACAGAATATTGTTCTATTACAAGTAGATTTATTATTAATCCAAGTGTTTCCCTGCTTGGAGTATGACATTCCACCCTCCAGAAAGGAAGGATTGAAAATGTATGGATGCAGTTTTAGTTACTAAATATTCAATGAAAAACCATTCTGCCCAAAATTCCAACTGCACCACTTCTGAGAAATGTTGGAAGAACTTTGTCACTAAAGAGCCCTCAGTTTATACAGCTTCATCAATGTTTATAGCAGCTCAATTTACTATAGATAGATTATGGAACCAACCCAGATGCCCCTCACTGGACGAGTGGATTTAAAAACTTTGGTACATACATACAATGGAATACTACTTGGCCATTAGAGAAAACGATATTATGGCTTTTGAAATCAAATGGATGGAGATGGAAAGAATTATGCTAAGTGAAGTATCCCAATCTCAGAGACTTAAGGGCCGAATGGTTTCTCTCATCTGTGGAAGCTAGAAGCAGTACATCAGGAAGCAGTATGTTAGATGGCTAAGCTAATAATAACTTCAAATTGTATGATTCTTAAGGCAACGGGGGATGACTCCCTAGGATACCTGGAGGCATAGGGTGGGGGACAGGGTTGGGGGCGGGCTTAGGAAGAATATCTAGGAGACTGGAGGGTGGGAATATGGGGGAATCATCTCAGAAGGAGATCTCTGACCTCCACGAGATATCCATTTAACTCAGGGGTTCTTCTGGGGGAAACAGAAACATGGGGAACCCAAGTAGGGCATCCATGACATGGGATTACCCTTGGATAACTATGTATATATACATTTGTTCTTGATTATTTGACAATGTTTTCCCCTCAATTGTAACTCCATATTCATCTATTAAAAAAAAAAAAAAAAGAAGAAGAAGCCCTCGGTTTAAAACAGCCCCTGCTCTTAGCAGGTGGGATAAATTAGTTAACATCTTTGAGCCTTCAGATGGGAATCTGTAAGATGGGAATCTGTCACCTGTCTGCTAGGCTTCTTGTAAAGGTTCAGCAGGCAGCACAGCACCTGACATGCATGGGGTTCTTGGTGAGATTAATTTCCCTTCTTTGTTTAGAACATCATATCCCTTTTCTCAGTTTCCTCTTATGGGTCATGAACCAGTGTGCTAATTTCCAAGAAGCAAATGTTGTTCCCACCCCTCTCATGATCCTGGGCACTAGGCAAGCCTATGCAGTCCACTTAGGGGTACATGATTGACAGCAAAATGTCCCTTGAAATAACTCACGAACAGCTTGTGGAAGTTGAGCTGTCAGAAATTCCAGCTCAGAAAGAGATGTTGCCAGCATTAGTGACTGTCAGCCTGTTATATTTATAGAGGCGGGGGCAGTGTGGATGAATGGATGGTTCAAGACCAAAATGGGGGTGAAATTATGGAGAGGTCAGTGACTATTTCCTTACTTCAGAAATCAGAGAGCTAATCATTCTATTAGGGCATTTGTAAATCCCTTCTACATTGGAGATTATCATAACCAGTCTCTTGAGGTAGTAATAAGAGATACTTCTCAAGGAATACCTCTGTACCATATTCCAAGTCCTGAGCTAGACACCTTATTTACATGACTTCCATGCTATAGCTTGGATGTGGCTTGTTCCCCAAAGTTCAGATGTTGGATGTGTGGACCTCTGTGAGGTGATGTTGAGGTAATGGAACTTTTAAGAGGTAAGTTCCACAGGAACATGGCTAGGTCATTTGGGGCACTGTCCTGGGAAGAGAAATTAAGGTGGTCCTCACGGAACCCCAGTTAGTTTTTGAGGGGGTAACTTGTTATAAAATAATGTGCCTCATCCCTGGCTTGCTTTCTTTTTTTCGTTCTTTCTTTCTTTCTTTTTTTTTTGAGCTGAGGACCGAACTTGGGGCCTTGCGCATGCTAGGCAAGCGCTCTGCCACTGAGCTAAATCCTCAACCCCCTGGCTTTCTTCTTTCTTGCCATGTGACCTCTCTCTCTCCCCACTGCCATGATGTGATACAATCAAGGGGGCCTTCACCAGAGACCTTGGACTTTCGGCCTCCAAAGCAGTGAGCTAAATAAAACTCTATATTTTTTTTTTGTACCAGGGATTGAACCCAGGAGCACTTAACCACTAAGCCACATCCTCAGTCCATTTTTATTTTTTATTTTGAGACAAGGTCTTGCTAAATTGCTGAGGCTCTCTTTGAACTTGTGATCCTCCAGCCTCAGCCTTCCAAGCTGCTGGGATTACAGGCATGCACAGTTGCACCCGGCTGGACTCTTTTCTTCATGTATTACCCAGACTTGGGTATTTTGTTACAGCAGATTAATATACTAAATGTTTATAACCAATTTTGAAGGCAATTCTTAGATTGTCTTAATATCTCTTCACTGAGTGCAACAGAGGACTAGGGAGGGATCGTAGTTTTGCTTTGTCTGTGCCTCTGTTGGTGTTTGACAATGACCATCATGATCTCCCTTGAAACTACATGTCTGGTGGTAGAGATTCCTAAATCCTGGCATGGCGGTGGGGTAAGTGAGAATGAGGATTCCTTGGCTGATCTGAGAAATAGAAAGTTTAGTGGTCCATTTTCACAATACAGTATTTAGCCTTAACTGATATGTTGAGATCTCATTGTACCCATTTTTAACTATAGACCTTCCCTTTGCCTGCCTCAATTTTATAATCAGCTAAGCCACAGTTTGTAACCCCAAGCTCCTCCAATCAGGGCAAAGAGGAGCACTGCATTAGGAGTAGAAAAAATGGACTGCCTACCCAGGTGCGCTTGCTAGCCAGGTTCAGTAGCATGCCTTCCTGGCAGAAGTAAGGTTTGCCTTGCCCAATCACTTCTGAGCACTTATTTGATTTCTTATGGCGTCTCAGTATTTCTAACACTAGTGGGTGGCTGGAGGTAACTGGAAAGATTTATGTGATACTCTGAGCCGATGGTGATTGCTAAGTGAAAATGACTGTAACTGTGGCTCAGGTCACCAGTGCAATATAATGGTCAGTGACTCCTCCCCCATTGTTTGAGTTCCTCACTCAGATTGATTGATAACTGTGTCATATTATTCATTAAATATTTTTAATATCACCCCTGACTATATCATCAGGTTAAAGCTGATTTCAGAATGTTGGCCTTATTCTACATATTACTATGTAAGAGGCTAGTAAAAACAGTTTCCTACTTTTTCTGAATATGAAGAATATTATTATGAGTATTAAAGAACATTTTTACATTTATGGTTCTAAACCTCCCAAATAAATACAAGTTCATTCTAAAATTTTGTAATATACTTAGATACATCTATTTGTTAGCTTCTCAGTCAACATTAATTTCCTTCTCTCTTCTTCCTAACAACAACCAGAATTTTTTTCTAGGTATCCACCCTCCCTGTTATAGACCATCTGCTTTGAATGTCCTACTTGGACTAAGGATTAATCAGGATAATATTCATTCAGAGATGGAGATGTGACACAATATGGCCAACGAGACTCAAGCATCAGCTGTCTGGGGCTTATGAAAAAGGCATTTCCTTTATTTCTGAAAGCCCTACCAGGACCACACGGTGGGATGGTATTTGGATGCACAGCCTGGAACTTCTGTAGCCATTCTGACACCATGCAGGGAGCCAACCTGGGAGTAAAACTGGAGCCATGGAAGGAGTCCTGATGGCAAACCTCTAACCCAGCACTTTTTTATGTTTTGAGACAAGATCTCACTAAGTTGCCCAGGCTGGTCTTAAACTTGCAATCCTGCTACTTCAGCCTCCCACGTAACTGGGATAAAAGTCCATGGGCTACCACACAGCACAACTCACCTAATTCTATCAACCAGTTTTGTTAGTGTCTTAATATGTTTTCTTTCTTTTCTGTCCTTTTCTTTCTTTCTTCTCTTTCCTTTTCTTCTTTCCTTTCTTTCTCCTTCCTTCTTTCCTTTTATTTATTTATTTATTTCCTTTTTGATAGAAACCACTTGGCATTCTCTCCCTCTTACTCTTTCTAAAAAGAAGAGAAAAACAATTACTGCCAGCAAATGGCAGTTGCCACGAAGCAGCACCAAGCCCCTGCTTCATGCTGCACCTCTTCCTTATGGCTTCTGGTTCTCTGTGCAGTCAGAGAAACTTCTCTAGGAACTCACTACAGAAATGATCCCTGAAAGTATAGGATTAGTATATTTTCTTAAACCTTTTCTCTCCATCGTAGGTCATATTTATTTTTTCACAGATAAGATTAGATGATCTATACAGTTTTGTGTCTCCCTCTCTCTCTAGCATAAGTTTTCTCCTTGCCATTAAAGAACTAACATAAAATTTACCGTCTTATTCATTTTTAAATGTACAGTTTAGTAACATTAAGGATATTCATATTGTCTTGGATCAGATCTCCAGAATTTTTCCATCTTACAAAATTGAAACTCTATGCCTGTTAAACAGTTCCTCTTTTCTTCCTTCCCCAAGCCCTGGTTCTAAGTATCACTTTAATGGTTGTATTATATTACATCACTTGACCTTATCAGAAATCATTCACCTTCTGTAAGGTATTTTAAATTGTATGAGACATTTTTTTTTATTGTTGTTTCTTCATGTCCTTCTGCTAAGCATCCTATCAGTATCACTGGCCTAGAAAAAATTTTGTTTCTTAGGGTTTCTAGACCACCAAGGAGTGTAAATTCAAACAGCAAACATGGTCAGGTACAGATCTGTAGCTCGAAATTCTTAAACGATAATTCTTTTCTCCAAGGAAAGAAAGATGAACTTCCTTGACATCTCCTTTGGTGTGGGGTGGTGGAGGTGGTGATGGAGTTTTTTTGTTTTTGTTTCATTTTGTTTTTGTTTTTTTGTTTTTTTGTGGGGAGGGTACTGGAGATTGATGGCCACGGAGCTACGTCCCCAGTCTTTTTTATTTTTTATTTGAAATAAGTTCTCACTAATTTTCTGAGGCTGGCCTCAAACTTGCAATTCTCTTGCCTCAGTCTCCTGGGTAGCTGGGATTACAGGCATGTGTCACTACACTAGCTGAGAATTTTTTATCTAGCCTACTCTTATGGTGGATGAAAGGTGTCCCCCAAAAGAACATTGTGAGACAATGCAAGAAGGCTGAGAGGTGAAATGGCTGGGTTTTGAGAGCTTTAACCCAATCAGTGAATTAATCACCTAGCAGGGATTAACTGGGCAGGGATTAACCAAAGGCAGATAGGATGTGGCTGGAGGAGGTAGGTTACTGGGGGTGTGCCTTTGGAGTATACATTTAGTGAGCTGAGCTTAGTTGCTGGCTCTGCTTCCTGATCATCATGTGATCTGCTTCCCTCTGCCACACTCCTCTGCCATGATGTTCTGCCTCACCTCGGGCCCAAGGAAAGGAATCAGCCTTCTAAAGACTGAGACCTCTGAAAACCCGTGAGCCCTCCCAAGTAAACTTCGCCTCCTAAAATTATTTTTGTCAGATCTTTTAGTTGCATCAGCAAAACAGCTGACTAAAACATCTGCTGTGGTGCATACTGTCAGTGACATACTCTCATCCCATCAGCATTCATCATCAACATGCCAAACAATGACATCCCACTGTAAACACCTGAGACTCTTCTGGGGGGTTTTCACTTGTTTCATGGGTGAGCTAAGCCACAAGTTCTGGGGAGCGAAGTTTCCTGGAGTGATTAAGTGAAGAAGAGGTTTGATCTCTGTGGTGGAAACTTGAGCATTGATACAAACTCTATTGTCTTCTTTTCCTTCTGTCTAGTTTCTATCTCCAAACTACCGCTTCTGGGAATATCTTCAGAATAGGTCACTAACACTCAAATCCTTTGATCATCCTAATAAAATTGGCTCCAAAGTGATCTGAGGAAGCAGATTTTTTTTAAGAGAGAAGGACAGTGAGAGAGAGAGAGAAAATCAATTTTATTTAGTTTTTATGTGGCTTTCGTTGCTCCAACACTTCATTGTGTATATGGTGCTGAGGTTCAAACCTGCATCCCCGTGCATGCCAGGCAAGCACCGCAAATGCTGAGCCACTGCTCCAGCCCCAGCAGCAGATTTTTAGTATGGAAATCTGAGATTCTATCATCTGCTAACCAGATGTCCATTAGTGGTACACAGGTTGGTGATAACCAGTGTTATGCTGTCTTATCATTACTAATACAACTCTTACCTATGGATTAGAATGGCTATAAGTGGAAGAAAATGCAATCCTTATTCAATAGCTCTAGTATCTGAAAGTTATGGGGGCAATGGTAATTACAGGATGGCAGAGTTGGTTGGCTATTGGTATCTGCCAAAGTAACATAGAAGCAAAAGAAATAGTAAGCTCATGTTGGCCATTATGAGATCAGGACACATTGTGAAGGCCACAGGGCCTGAAAAGCAATTTTTAAAAAATGTTTCATTAAAGAGTTGAGCTATTGTGCAATCATAAATGCATATAAAATAACAATATGATATGATATATTCTTAAACCAGAATTACCCCCTAGATCCCTCCCTCTCCCCCCGACTTGCCCCTACCCCCACTACACATCTATGATTGCACTGGATTATGTGTTACTACACCTTTGCTGGGTCTAATACATGAGGTTGGCTACCTTTCACAAAGGCCTGGATTTAGCTCCACCTTCCACAAATGAGTGAAAACATTCGACCCTTGACTCTCTGGGTCTGGCTAACTTTGCTCAGCATGATTTCTTCTATTGTGAAAGGCAATTTTTAAAGTGATTCTCATCTGTTGCAGCTAGCGGACAAATTGTGTGAAAATTAAGGCTAAGATTTGATTGCAAGAGAGAGTGGTGGAGGAACAAAGGAAGATGAATTCATAGCCCTATGTCAAAGCCAGGATCCTGGGAAGGTGAGATCAGGACCCTGATACACGGGATGCAGATATTTGGATAGATGCCTTTGAGAAACTGGAACGCTCTAATCCTGTGTGCTGGCCCTCCCCTGCCACTTGTTAGGAGTGCAGCCTCCTACTGCCACCTCTCCTTGCTTCTACTCTGATAACTAGGGTCAGGTCTCAGTAAGGCATTAGTGGGGAAGTATTGTCCTTGCCATGGAATGAAAGGAATCATGAAACAAAAGAGCTGCAGGACATGGCTCACAGGAAGGAAAACATGTGGAAATGGACTCAGATTGCTGGACTAAATTTATAAGATTTAATGTTATGGGAATACTCCCATGGCCTTGGAAACATCCTGCTAAGGATGCCGGGAGCCGGTCCTGATGTGGAATGGCTCTTCAAAGCTTGGAACCATGTGGTCTATTGGAAGAAGGTGGAGATGGCGTAGCAGAATACTGAGGAGGAGGTCAAAGTCCCAGGAAATAAGCAAGTTAGACTGGACTTATGCAATACCAGGGAACTCTTCAGGTGATTCTGTTCCCTGGGAAAGCTCAGAAGACACTTATTTCATTAAAGTCATAAGGTGTATGCTAGTGAAGAAGCTCAGTGGTGGCTGTTCTCTGGTCTAGGGTTGATGATAAAAGGTGTCCAATGGAGGGCTGGAGCAGTGGCTCAGTGGTTACACACCTTGCCTGTCATGCATGAGGACACAAGTTCAAACTCCAGCACCACGTATACAATGAAGTATTGGAGCAATGAAACCTATGTGAAAAATTAAATAAAATTGATTCTCCTTTCCCTCTTTCTATGTCTCTCTCTCTTTCACTGTCCCTTACTCTCTTAAAAAAAAAAAGGATGGTCCAATGGAACTGAGGTCTCTAGTGCCAACGAGATGATAGAATTCTGGAATAGTGATCAGGGGGAAGCTCTTAACTATCAGAGGAAATGTAGGTATAATTATAATGCTGGACAGAAAGACCAGAAAGAAATCGAGAGCCCTAATCCACAGGGATCCAGAGAAATGGCTATTAAACAATGGGGCAAGATAAATGGAGGGCCAGTGAAAATGTCACTTAACTTTTATGTTGAAAACTGATCAAGAGAGGATGAACAGGTTGACTGCAAGAGAAAAATGTCATTATCTCTCAATTATCTTCCAGACCTGAGCCAGTTTTTAGAGCACTTGATTAAAGGGGATTGTTCCCCTTTGAAGAAAGGACCTGCAATACTACATGAAGTGTATGCAGTAGAGGTACTTTCTCTCCTCCCAAAGGGGCCTATAGTCATTTATCACCCCAATTTTGCACTAGTGCAGGGGAATACTCAGATCTTCTGAAGGCTGTTGGATATAGGATCTGAGCTGACATCCATACTACAGGACAAAAAATTCCATCACAGTCCTGATGCTCAGGGTGGAAATATATGGAAGTCAAGTGTTAGATGGACTCCTAGTCTAAGTTCATTTCCCCAATTTCTGATTGCATAGTTGAGACAGATATACATAGTAGCCAGTTCCCTGGCAATGGGATAGGAGTTATTGTAGTATGAAAGGTCAAATGAAGCCCCTTAAACTAAGATGGCAAATTAGAAGAAAGTAATATTGCATTCTCCGACTCCTAGAGATTAGCACCACTATTAAGGATCTAAAAATCGGATGGATCAGAGCAAATGATGGTGGATGACCATAAATTTAAACAAGCAGTAGTCTCCAATTCCAACTCTTGTGCCAGATGTAAATTTTTTTTTTTTTTTGAAGAGAGGGACAGTGAAAGAGAGAAGGACAGAATCAATTTTATTTAGTTTTTCATGTGGCCTTTGTTGCTCTGACACCTCATTTTGTACATGGTGCTGGGATTCAAACCCATGTCCTCCCACATGCTTGCAAGCACTGTAACCTCTGAGCCACCGCTTCAGCCCCCAGATGTAATTTTTTTTTAAGAGAGAGGGATAGTGAGAGAGACAGAGAGAAACAATTTTTATTTAGTTTTCCACGTGGCTTTTGTTGCTCCCAGACTTCATTGTGTACATGGTGCTGGGGTTTGAACTCTCGTACTTGCGCATGCAGGGCAAGCTCTGTAACCACTGAGCCACCACTCCAGCCCCAGAAGTAATATTTTCAAAGAACAGGTCAACAAAGCATTTGGTACTTTGTAGCACCTATTGAGTTGGCAAGTGTGCTTTTCTTCCTCTTCATTAGGAAAGCAAATCCTCAGCAGTTTCCTGAACAGCAGTTCACATCCACTGGTTTTACCCCAGAGCTAGATTGTCTCTCCCAGTCTCTGTCACAGTATAGACAAAAGGGATCTTGATCATCTTAGTGTTCTGTAGAACTTCATGCTGGTCTGCCATATTGATGAAATGCAATCAGATCTGGATAAGTGGAGGGGATAAGCCTTGGCAAAGACACCCAAGTATCAGAGGGTAAGAGACAATGCTTACAAAAGTGCAGGGAGACTACCACACCAGTGAAGTGGAAACTATTGTGCTTTGTCCCCCCCACACACACTTCTTGCACTAAAAAGAGAGCACAGTACTGAGAAAGTGTCTGGATTTCGAAGACAGCTTGTATCATGGTTGGGAGCATTGTTCAGTCCCATTTATTAGATGGATTGGAAAACTGCTAGTTTTGAGTTGGCCTAGAGTAATAGTGGGCTCTTCAGAAAGTCTGAATTATAGCAAAAGTAACCCTGAGCCAGGTGTGGTGGTGTATGTTTGTATTCTAGTGACTTGGGAGACTAAGGCAGGAGGATTGAGAGGTCAAGGCCAGCCTCAGCAACTTAGCAAGACTCTGTCTCAAAATTAAAAATAAAAAGAACGGGTATGTAGCTGAGTGGTAAAGCATCCTTGATCCTCAGGAGAGAGAGCAAGGAAGCAAACAAGCAGCTCAGCCCTGTCCTTGGGGTCATATAAATGGGGACAGAGGCCTCTGGTAGATAAGGATTCTGTGTGGACTCTGACAAGTTCTTTCAGGAGAGCAACAGCACAGACATTAAGGTTCTGAAGAAAGACTATGCTATCTGCAGCAAAAAGTCAGCCATCATTTCAACAGCAGTCCTTGGCGGAGGCTGAGTGCACGATCACGGGGTATCAAGTGACTGTGTGACTGGATCTGACCTTATAAGTCGTATCTTGTCACATCCGCCAAGTCATAAGCATGAGAGGCATATAAGCTATCCATTATAGGGCAGAACTTGTACACTTGGAATTGAACCCAAATAGAACCAAACAGCTCAAATAATTTACACTCTCAGCGGTCCCAAGTCCCAGTGCTACCTACCTCAGATCTAAGACTCTAAGCTATTCAAAAACACACACAAAAAAACTGGGTCTGGTATATGAATGATTGAAGGCTTGGTATTGTGTGTGTGTGAGTGTGTGTGTGTGTGTGTGTGTGTGTGTGTGTGTAAGCCCAAAATGATCTGCAGCCCCATACAGTTCCACGTGGGGTTCTAATTGTCCCACAAGACAGAGTTCTATGTGGAACACCTGCTTATCAGCTTTTGTGGAGGAAAAACGTAGCCTGAGACGAGGGTCTGAACAGCACTGTGTATGCGTGTACTATTTTTGTTTGTCCTTTCGTTAGTTCATGGATATTTGTGTTGTTCCCACTTTAGGGCTATTATGAATAATGCTGAAATTAACATTCATATACAAATTTTTGTTTGAACATGTGTTTCCATTTTTGGGGTGGGGGTGGATTTTTTGGATCATATGATAATTTTTTTCAACTTTTTAAAGATCTGCCAAACTTTTCCACAGTGGCTGTATCATTTTACATCTTTACCAGTAACATGAGGGTCTCAATTTCTCTACACTCTCACCAACACATTTTCTTTTCTTTTTTTAATTTAACATACCCTAGTGGGTATGAAAAGTTCTCTCATTGTGGTTTTGATGTTAAGTTTTTTCCCTGGGGGCTAATGAATGATTCACTATTCTTGCTTGCAAGTTTAACTCAAAATAATATTTACAAAATAATATTGGTTACATTTTATGTCTAAGTCTTTGTAGTAGGCAGGCTCAGAATATGGTTCTCACCATGCTATGGTTTGAGGGCATCCCCCAGAATTCATTTATTGGAAACTTAATGCCCAAATTATAAAAATTTTTTAAGAGAGGAAGAGAGAAAAAAATCAGTTTTATTTATTTTTTCATCTGGCCTTTATTTCTCTGACACTTAGTTGTGTACGTGATACTGGGGTTTGAACCTGGGGCCTTGTGCCTGCCAGGCAAGCATTTTAACAGCTAAGCCACTGCTCCCACCCCCCAAAGTCCTGTGTTAATGGTATTTGGAGAAGTGGGACCTTTTAGAGGTAATTGGGTCATGAGGACTCTGCTGGCATGAATGGATGGAGCCATTGAGGGTGTGGATTAATTATTATGAAAGCAGGACTGTTATGAAAGCCAGTTTGGCCATCTTTCACGAGCCCCTTGCCATGTGCAACACCCTGAGCCTCTATGGGACCCTACAGGAAGTCCAACACCAAGAAAAATCTCACCAGATTCAGACCCTCAGCCTTGGATTTTACAGCCTCTAGAACTACAGTAAATAAATTTCTTTTCTGTATAAATTACCCAGTCTCAGGAATCCTGTCATAGCAACGGAAAATACTAAGACAGACCACAACACAGAGCCTTTCTCTGCAATCAGGGATTAATATTAGAGCTTTCTCTCCAATACTGGATGCTCTACCACTGAGCTACATTCCTGACCATTTTTTAAAACAATTTTTTAAATTTAGTTTTTCTTGTGGCTTTTGTTGCTCCAAGACTTCACTGTGTATGTGGTGCTGGTGTTTGAACTCGCATACTCGCACATGTTGGGCAAGCGCTGTAGCCACCAAGTGACCGCTCCAGCCCCCATTCCTGGCCATTTTTATTTTTTATTTTGAGTCAGGGTCTATATAAGTTGTCCAGGTTGGCCTTGAACCTTCGATCCCACTGCTTTAGCCTCTTAAGTTGCTGGGATTGCAGGCACACACCCCCATGCCCAAACAGAGTTTAGAAAAACTTTGTAAAGATTAGATTTAAGCTGGGAATGATGGCATGTATTTTTAATCCCAGTTACTTGGGAGGTTGAAGGAGGAGGATTGCAAGTTCATGGCCAGTCTGGGCAACAAAGTGAAACCCCATCCTCCCCCCCAAAAAAGTCACCACAACAAAAAAAGATTAGAATTGATCATATCTCAATGAAGCACGGCTAGAGAAGCAATATGGATTAGCTAGCATCAGTCTTGGGAGACATTTCAAAAAAACCAACACTACAACGCAAAAGGAAATTTAGACAAGGGACACATTTACCTCTACTCTGTGGTTCTTCCTTGGTTGTAGATTTTCCCGTTTTTCCTTTTATTCACATAAAATACATAATAAAAAGAAGTTTTTGACATGTGGTATAACTGACATAGTTTGTTGAGGAGGTGGGCCACCTGGCCATAACAGAAGGCTTCTATAAGGGACTGTTGGAGAGAGATGGGAGTCACTCAAGCCTAGTTTCTCCTGAGTCCAAAACCTTCTCATGATCTAGGTTCAATTTATCCCAGTCCCACATTTTGAAATATGTGGTTAAAACTATATCCACAAAACTAACCAGACTACCCGCCAGGTTGTCAGTATGACAACCCAGCTGCAAATCCATCATTCATTGCTTTGTTCAAGCAAAAGTTATTAAGCATCAATGGCCCAGCATTCGGAACAGTGGCAGTCACTGTTCTGGGAACAGGATACACATGGTAGTTACAAGACAAAGTGGGTCCCTGCTTTCACAAATCTCATGTTGCAGCCGTACTCAGAACTGGATAGCCTCTGGATGTTCCTGCTTCTCTCCCTGTTGCAGTTTCTGCCCTCAGGACAATCAGTTCTTCAAGGCAGACCCCATGGCACCCTCAGAATGCAATTAGAATGATCCAGATAGAGACTGTCAAGTGTGCACTTTCATAAAGGGACAATCTGGATTTAATTAGAGAGAGGATTCCATTAACCCATTATTCAATCAACTGAAAGGCCCTCTAACCTGAAAATTTGGAAATGCAAATGAAGGCAGACACAGTTGGAGAGATTTTAATATTTGAGTGTCCAAGGGCCAGATTATAGCTTATTCTACATGCACAGTTAATACTCTCCAAGCCTTTTCCCAGTAATTACTGTAAAAAGCTTTGCGATACTTGAGCACAATCATAGTTCCAGTAAAACACATTAGACAGCACATTAATTACGTTGGTCACCGAAAGTATTGGGGGTGAGGTGAACAACTGCATAAGGGTTAGGTCCACAGGACAGCCAGGATGAAATAATGTACTTCAACCTGTAAAAAAATGCAAACCAGGACATCTGAGAGAACCGTCATCTGAAACCCAGATGGTCAAGGGAAGAACACTGCTGACAGAGGGCCGGACGGTTGAAGGGAGATTCGGCAAAGCTGCTGAGTGCAGGTCCAGACTGAGCCCCTTGGAGGTATGACTGTGCCCTGCAGGAGCCTTTGCTATGATGAGGGAGAGCAGTGAGGCCCCCAAAACTTCACAGAGCTTTAGGGCAAGCTCCACAGAATGCCATATCAGAAAAGGCAGTGAGATACTCTGATCAGACCCTGACAAATTTTCACATGAATGATTGCTCAGGTCAACTGATCACACTGGCCTAGAACTTCCCCACATTGCTACCACTGCCCGTGACGGAATATCCTTCAGTCTTTTTTATTTCGCTTATCATTTAAGACTCAGTTCAGGTCTGACTTCTCTGAGCAGCTAACCCACATTGATCTCTCCCTTTCTGAGGGATTAGTGACTTACAAAGACTTCATGCTGATTGTGGATTGCCTTGGATAAGGAAAAGGGCCTTTAGTGTCAGCCCTCCCTGTCTCTCACCCTTACCTCCATCTCTCCAGCAGTCCTCCTAGCCTGGTCACTCAAGAAATGGCCAATTAATATTGTCTGAGAGTTTTCATTGTGCCAGACCACTGGGAATACAGTTCCTGTGGACAAACCAATATGGTTCCTGCCCTTTTAGAATTTATACTCTTCATCTTTTAGGTAGCTCTCTTCTTGACTAAGGTGGTAAAACTACAAATCATGAAGAGCTGGTCATACCAGCCAGGCCATCCAGGGAATATGGACATAAGAACAACTCTAAAGAGTCTCAGAAGCCATGGGAAACTACTCCTCACATTTATCACGTGGGGCTTAGACCCAGGAGAAAAGGAGGAGGCTTCCTAGCCAGGCTTAGTGGTGATCCAGAGGCTTCACTCTTGGTGAACTGAACTACTGATGTTTGGGCTGAGAGAAATGCAAAGTAAATTGGAAAAAGTCTCTAACTGGGAGGTGGAAGACTGGGCTCTGTTCCTTGTTCTGATGGTTAGAGCTGAAAGGCTTGGATATGCCTTTTAAAGCTCTCAGATCCAATTGCCTCATCTGAAAATGGAATGAAAGACATATGATCTGCTTGGTGGAGTGGACCTAACCCAGCGGCCTCTTGAAGTCCTTTCCAAATCTAATATGTATTATTTTACACTTTTTTATTCTGAAGTATAATACCCAGGAAGTACATAAAGCATAAATGTAGAGGTTTAATGAAAATATTTCTGGCGCCACTGAAGCACCCCCATGTGCCCCTTCCAAATCACAACCCTCTTCCTCCCTGAAAGGTCTACACTATCCTGATAATTACAGTAATCACATTCTACCTAAGTATGTAAGCCTGGATTGGGTACCTTGGTTCATTAGCTTTTAAAATTGCATGCAGAAAGAGTCAAGAGACTGGGGTGTGGATGATGTGGGGGTGATTCTGGATTAGGACCAGGAGCATACATTGTTACTACATATGCATTTATAATTGTACAAAAACTCAACTCCTCAATCAAATGTTAAAAATTGCACATAGATATTTATTCTTTTGTATATAGCTTCTTAATAAAAATTGTGTTTGTGAGCAGGGTACAGTGGTGCCTGCCTCTAATCCCAGCAGTTTGGGAGCCTGAGGCAGGAGGAAAGCAAGTTTGAGGCCACCTCAGCAAAATAAATAAATAAATAAATAAAGTGATGGGGATGTAGCTCAGTGGTAAAGTGCCCCTGGATTCAATCCCTAGTAGCTAAAAAAAATGTATTTGTGAGATTCATCCATGTTGCTGCATGTACCTGGGTTCATATTGTTGCAATAGATATTTTCATTGTATAAATATGCAACAGTTTATACATTCTGCTGATGGACATGTGGCTTGTTTCTAGTTTGCAGGGATCATTGCTATGAACATTCTTATCCATAGGAATTTCTGGGTCATTAGGTCTGCATATCTTCAACTTAGAGGTCATTGGTTGTTGTACCAATTTAAACTCCATCAACAGTAAAAGAGAGTTTCCTTTACATCACATGCTAGCCAATGCCTAGTGCTGCCAGCTTTTAAATGTATATATATTTGGCAGCAGGGATTGAACCCAGGGGCACTCAACCACCATGCCATATTCCCAGCCCTTTTTATTTTATTTTTTTACTCTCTGTGATAGAATCTCATTATGATTTTCCTTGATTAATAATAAGATTGAATCCCTTTACTTAAATATATTTACAATTTGGACTTCCTTTTTTGTAACATTCTGGTTCAAGTACTTTATCATTTTTTAAATTACATTATCATTTTATTATTGATTTCTAAGAACTTTTTCTTATCAGTTATTTGTATGGAAAATATCTATTCCCATTCCATGGCTTATCTTTTTTATTTTCATACTAGTGTCTTTTTTTTTTCTTTAAAGAGAGAGGGACAATGAGAGAGAAAGAGAGAGAAAGACAGAATCAATTTTATTTAGTTTTTCATGTGGCTTTCATTGCTCTGAGATTTTGTTGTGTACATAGTGCTGTGGTTCGAACTCACATACGTGTGCATGCCGGGCAAGCACTGTAACCACTGAGCCACTGCTCCAGCCCCCATACTAGTGTCTTTTGATGAACAAAGGTTTTGGTGTAGAACAATTTTTTCTTTCACGGTCAGTAATGTTTTGTGTCTAATGAACTCTTTTCCTACCCTAAGGTCAAGAAGGTACTCTCCTATATTATCTTTGAAAGGCGTTATTATTCTGCCTTTAATTTTTAGGACTCCAATCTATCAAGGATTTTCCAATCCATCTGAAATTTATTTTTTGTAGATGATGTGGGAATAGTGGTCAGATTTCTTTTTTTTTTTCACCACATAGGTACACTTTCATCATAAGGGCAGTCTCTCCCCAGTCCTCTGCATAGTTATCCTTGTCATATTTCAAGTGTCTATCTATATACAATCTATTTCTAGGTTCTCTATTGTATTCCATCAGTTGAATTTTTTATCTTTGCACCAATACCACAATGTCTTAGTTATTGTCACTTCACAGTAAAAGTTGGTATCTACTAGAACAAGTCCTTTTGCCTTGTTCTTCTTATTTTGTTTTGATGTGTAAGTATGTGTGGGGGGGTGCTGGGGATTGATCTCATGGCTCTGCACATGCTAGGTAAGCACTCTTCCACTGAGCTATACCCTGAGCTCTTACCTTATTCTTTTATAAGAATGTCTTGAATAAAATTTACCATTTATATTTTCATATAAATTTTAGAATCATATCATCTTGGTTCATTAAAGAATCCTATAATTTTAATTGGTATTATACTAAATCTGTTGAGTGATTTAGAAAAGTTTCACATTTACAATATTGGCTTCCAATCCGTGAACATGGTATATTGCTACATTGATTTAGACTTTCTTTAAACCTCTCAAATTTTTAAAGTTGTCTTCAGTAAAATATTGTAATTAGACCATCTATAGTAGCCACCACCCTTGGGATCACCTCAGTGCTCCTCTCTTATGCCACCATTCACCACAGGTCTCCCTTTACATAGCTCTGCTCTTCCCTCAAGCCTAAGCTAGTGAATCCAATGAGGATAAAATATTCCTCTTACCTCTACCTCACCAATCCACTTACCTCTTCACCATTTCTTTTTAAAGTTATTCCAAATGCCATCACCCACCTCTGTGTCAACTTGACAGTTGCAACAGATATGCTCCCTGCTAGTGACACATAAAACTGATGGCTAGTGACCTCGATGAGTAGGAAGTAGCTGCTGTGGAACTACTCTCATCCCAGATAGCCTGTATATTCTATGGTAATGCTTCAGTTCCAGGAAGGCCACTAGCATGGTAAAATAGATTTCTCAATTTCTAGGTTTAAAGATGTCAAAGACCATACTTCTTCAAATCTACATTTCCTGTCCAAGGTCTGGATACACAAGAAGCATAGAGGCCAAGGAGTCTGGACAGATACTGACAAAGGCAACACTTCACCTCTCTCGTGCAATGCACAGATGCTACACAAGCACACACTGACATTATCTACAGTCCACATTCCTTTACTTAACTCAGGCTTCGTATGATTTCTCTCAGACTTAGACTGCTCATTTGTAGAACTGGATAACACTTTCCCTAGCAGATACTATAGATTAGTTGATTCAGCATGTGTCTTAACCATATTTTCTCCTGCCTTACTCTATGACAAAAGATAGCAAGTGAAATGCTGTATCCCCGATTCCTTTTGCAGCAAGTTGGCCATGATACAGCACAGCTCTGGCTAATGAGATGCAGGCAAAGACTACAAGGAGGCCTTCCCTTCCAGAATAAAAAGGCAATGTATGACAAGGAGACGGCTACTACAATTTGCCCTTTGTTTTTTGCCTCCCTCAACCTTCTTTCTTTTTTCCTAGAACTTGGGTGGGATGTCTGGAGGTAAAGCATCTATTCCATTCTATTTAGAAGAAACACTCACACACACACACACACACACACACACACACACACGATGTTGAGGTATACAGGTAGAAGAAGCTTAGTTCTTCATAATGCCTTTAAACAGTTATAAGTCCTGGAGGTCCTAACACGAACATCTGCTTGTGTGGGAAAAATAAACTACATACTTGTTTAAGTAAGTGGTGGGTCTTCTAAAAGCAGTCCCAACACACATATATTACATTGTGATGAGAAAGACAGTTGAAGTAAAATCCCATAAGTACCTTATACTTGGTGAATGCTCAGTAAATAGCATCTATCATTACAGACCCCTGTGTATGAGTCCGTGGGCACAGATGGACTAGGAACTTCCTAAAGACAAGACCCAAGAAAACGGACTGGGCACACAGTGGAGGGCAGTACAGACTGAGCTGAGCTACACTGAAATGAATTCTTTCCTGGGAAAAGTGTTATATATTTACAGGACCTAACAGAGGATGGATGTATCAATCAGTCTATGCAGAAAAAAAAGAAAATTGCTCTAATTACTTTATGCAGAATGGGATTTAACGTCGGGAACAAAGTAGGTTTTTGGAAGAAATGTGTGGTGTGAAAGTCAGGATTCTGCCACTGGGCTGTTGAATAAATGATCACACCACTAAAACTATCAGGAACCTGCTGCTGCTGTCACGTCTGCAGATACCACAGCTGACCCTCACCCTACAAAACTGGACACTCGATATAAGAACTCCAAGCTGCTGCCACAGCTTCTAAACACTGTCATCCCTGCTTATCATCAGTAGCGGATGGCCTCCGCCTCACCTCTTACTTCCAAATAGCATTTGAGTGCATTTATTTGGTAAAAACTTCTTTGAACCAGCAGTCAAAAGGCAAAAGAATATGAGAAACCTAGTTTCTAGCCTTTCAATATCTCTAACTAAGAAGAAAGTAGAATGGAGGTTGCAGTAAGGCCAGGGAGAGAAGAGGAGAGGAGTTGGAGAAGAGAAATGGGGGATAAATAGATGTGATCTGTGCTTTTTCTTGTAGTTCTTTTGAAGAGCGAGGAAATGAGACCAACTGCAGTATTTTCTGATCACTGATGGTTTTGCAAGAACAAATTCTGACAGGCGAGCTGACAGCTTGTGGGAAAAAGTAAAGCAGACCACATGCCCATATGTGTCCATTCTTAGTGAGACAGAAGCCGATAAGTATGAGCTGGAAGAAGCCATTGGGGGGAGGGTGTGCCTTGTGGACCGACTTGCTCCTGTCACTTTTCTTTTGGCTCCATCACACTTTAGGGAGGGTGCATAGAGATGCCAGGGAAGGGGAGGGAGTTTGGAGCTGCTCTCTCATTCCAGATTTGGTCACGGAGATAAGTCTGTGAAGGTCTCTACTCACCTAACATCTCTCTAACCCATACCCAGAGCCGCTCCACTACAGCTTCCACACCACTGTGTGCCAGGCCACAGTGTGTGCTAATTGATTTCTGTTTGGATTTTATTCGATGATCACTTAACAAATATGGGAAAGGTAGAATGCCCTTTCTGTGGTAGGCCGTGGTCCAGGTGAACTAAGGAAATAAAGACATCTTTCCATATAACAGGTGTGAACGAGAGCCAACATCCCTCTGGTGTGGAGATTTCACATTATTTTTGTAGGCCAACATAGACCAGCTCTGATCACCCCAACCATTCAACATATAAAGAAAGCCTGATGGCCCTTATGTCAGGGCTATGATACCCTATTCCCACTACTGGGCAACACTTCCATCCCGGGGTTTCCCAGGACATGATCCTTCTTGGATCTTCTGCATCCATGACCAGTCATCTCCCTCCGCCATGTCTCCTGTACTGACCTTCTTGGTGGGCTACAGACTCACCCATCACAGTGATCTTATCTACTGACCACCACTGTTGTGCCAGTATGACCTTCTTCTGACTCAGGTTTCCTTCATGTCTCAAAGGTAAGTTCACCCACGATGTGGTATCCTCCTCCACTTGCAGAAAGGCCAAGATGAGAGTCTTCTGCTTGTGAGAGTTGTCCTGGAGAAATCCTCACATGATGTAACCAAGAGGGAAAATGGCTCAAGCCTGAAAGTATGAGGACACTTCCTCATTGGGGCCTGATTTGCAGTATCATGAATTCCAACTGCAGTTGCGGGAGGAAGAAATGTGCCCTGTTCTACCCATGGTGGTGGCCTCACTGCGGCAGCCTCTCTAGAGGAATCCAGCCTCCACACAAGCCCATGCCGAAATATGGGAACATAAACACATTAGAGGAGATCTTCTTGAGAGATGTAGAAAAAGCAGTGATGCAGCGTCTATTCAGGATTAAACTTTAAAAAGTATTTACCCCATAAGAACAAGAGGGAGCATCTTTCTATTCCCTTTAAAGTATTCCTTTAAAAGCATATAAGAAGATAATGATACCCATTAATATCACTTCCTTTCAATAAAGAAATGGAGGCCATACCCAGGACAGGGGGAAAAAGATATTGGAAAGGAAAACACCATATGTTGTTAAAGTATAGATCAATATTACAGAGAGGTCAAAAACTTTTAGAAATAAATGAAGCCAGGGCTGGAGCGGTGGCTCAGCGGTTTCGGCGCTTGCCTGGCAAGCACGAGGACCCGGGTTCAAACCCCAGCACCACATATACAACTAAGTGTTGGAGCAACGAAGGCCATGTGAAAAACTAAATAAAGTTGTTTCTCTCTTTCTCTGTCTCTCTCACTGTCCCTCTCTCTTAAAAAAAAAAAAAAAAGAAAGAAATGAAGCCATCATTAAACCATCATTGGTACTGGGGATGTGGCTTAGTGGTAGAGGGCTTGCCTGATATGCGTGAGGACCTGGGTTCAATCCTGAGCACTGCAAAAAAGGGAAGAAACCATCATTATATGTAGAAATTATTTATATAGAAAAAAGCCACAATTATCTATAGTAAAATTATTAAAACTAGAGTAGGGTAAGTTGGAAATAGCAATTGCATTCAAGTACAGGAGCAACAAATACTTGTAAATATAGTTTTATTTTTAAAGACAGAGGGACAGTGAGAGAGAGAGTCAATTTTATTTAGTTTTTCATGTGGCATTCGTTGCTCTGACACTTCGTTGTGTATGCAGTACTGGGGTTCAAACCTGCGTCCTCGTGCATGCCAGGCAAGCGCCGCAACAGCTGAGCCACTGTTCCAGTCCCTCATACATATAGTTTTAAAAGTACTGTCAAGGGGTTGGAGCGGTGGCTTAGTGGTTACAGCACTTGCCTGGCATGTGTGAGTACACAAGTTCAAACCTCAGCACCACGTATACAATGAAGTCTTGGAACAACAAAGGCCACATGAAAAACTAAATGAAATTGTTTCTTTCTTTAAAAAACAAAAAAGTACTGTCAAAACAGAAAAACAAAATAACAAAATAACTAAGAGTAAATCTAACCAAAACATTCAAGAAGAAAGTTTAATGGAGAAAATTATATGTTACTGAAATATTTTAAAACAGACCTAAATAAATGTGGCGATTATAAGGATAGCAGTTATACCCAAATGAATGTATAAAGTCAACATTAAGAAATAGAGTTATCTATATAAATGAACAATCTGTTCCTAATATTTACATGGAAAAGTGAAGAATTTAAAATAGCCAAGAAAATTTTGAAGTTGATATAAGAATGGAGCCCCCACCAATCAGATAGTAAGATTTCATCCAACACTATCATGGGTAAGAGCGTGTGTCATTGGACTACACAGTAACCAACAGAAATTCCTAGTAAGATAGAGCGCCCACAGGCATGTCTGTTGCTGTATGGTTATGTAATATATGATAGAGATAGCAGTTTGAATGAGCAGTAAGTGGTACTGAAAGCACTGATTATTGTTATATTAAAAATTGGATCTGTAGCTGGGCATGGTGGCGCATACCTATAATCCCAGCTACTTGGGAAGCTGAAACAGGAGAATCACAAGTTAGAGTATAGCCTCAGCAACTTAATGAGACCCTGTCTCGTTATAAAACATAAAAAGGTCTGGATGTGGGACTGGAGAGGTGGCTCAGCGATTATGGTGCTTACCTGGCATGCACAAGTACGCAAGTTTGAACCCCAGCACCACATACACAACAAAGCTTCGAAGCAATGAAGGCCACATGAAAAACTAAATAAAATTGATTCTCTCTCTCTCTCTCTCTCTGTCCTTCTCTCTTAAAAAAAAAAAAAAGGTCTGGAAGTGTAGCTCAGTGGTAGAACGCCACTGGGTTCAATTTCCAGAAACACACACACACACACACACACACACACACACACACTGTAGCTCATGCCATATATGTCCCCCATTCCCTAAAAAATCCAAATGGACTAAAGATCTAATTGAGAAAGGCAAACATTAAAAACGTTAGAGGAGGGGCTGGAGCAGTGGCCCAGTGGTTATAGTGTTTGCCTGGCATGCACCAGGACCCGAGTTCAAACCCGGGCACCATGTACACAACGAAGTATCAGAGCAATGAAAGTCACTTGAAAAGCTAAATAAAATTGATTCTCTCTCTTTCTCTCACTGTCCCACTGTCCCTCTCTCTCTTAAAAAAAATACAACTTTAGAGGAAAATAAAAGAATATTATATGAACTTGGAATGGGAAAGGATGTCTTAAAGGGAAAAAGCATCAAAAATAATGAAAAATAGGCAAATTTAACTACATCAAAAAGAAAAGCTTTTGTGTGTGCAAAAAAGTAACAATTGAGAAATCAAATTATTGACTTGGAGGAAATCTGTGCAATGCATAAAGCCTACAAAGGGTATATAGTGTGTATAAACAACTTCTACAAATCATTGAGATAGAGACCAATAAGGCAAAGGAGAAAAAAATGATCAAATGGAGAATTCACAGAATAGGAAAATTTAAGTGATCAGTAGAAGTGAAGAGATACAGCCTCATAAGTAATCAGAGACATGCAAAATTAAGGGACAAAGTCACACTCAACAGACTGGCAATAATAATACCCCAGAAATCAACAATTATTGTACTAGCAGCTAAACAGAAACTCTTGAGCTGGAGCGGTGGCTCAGCAATTGGAGCACTTGCCTGGCATGTGCAAGGACCCGGGTTCAAACCCCAGCACCACATACACTACCAAGTGTTGGAGATGAAAAAAATGAATAAAATTTCACTCTGTCCTTCTCTTGCTTTAAAAATAAATAAATAAGCAAATAGAAACTCTCATACATATACCTGAGAAAGCAGGGATAAGCATTGTCATTTTAGTGTAATTTGTAATAGAAAAATACTGAAATGGACCCGAGTGTCCACAACAGGAAAATAAATAAATGAATAAATTGTGATATAATCAGGATCAACATAGATAAATTTTGAAAACTGAACAAAGAAAGCAAATTGCGGAAGGACACTTAAGGATGATAAATTCATATAAAATTTGAAAACCTGCATCACAGTACTATATGTTGTTTGTCGATTCATACATATGTAGTTTAGGTAGGAATAATGAACACCACGTTCCAGCTAGCAGTTACGTCTGAGGACAAAGGGAAAACAGAAGAGAGGAGAGGAGAATTGCAGACTTGATCACGTGGGCTTCAATTATTTTATTTCAATTTATCAAAATGGTCTGAAGCAAGGGTGGCAAAATGATAAGATTTGAAAAGCTGAGTAGTAGGTACACGAACGTTAAACTGTTTTTATATGCTTCCTTTTTTGGTGCCTGACCGATCTCCTTATTTTAATAGTGATATGGGAAACAGCCACCCTGCAGAGCAGGCCTCTGCCCCAAGAATTCTTCTGTCAGCTCAGGCAGACTCCTCTGGAAGGGAGGGATGTGACCAACCAAATCAAGGTAGCTAGGCTGTCAGCTGGTGCACAACTAGAATCCCTGAGGTTTATTAATCCTTTATTTCAGGTCCAAACGATACCATCCATTCTTATGGAGCTGGTTAGTAGTAAAGTTTCTTGCATCCAGGCCCCAGCTCCCTTCCTGGGTGTCCTACCCTCATCCCCAACTCTCCGGGAAAAGCATGTGGCCGCCAGCCCAGCAGGCAAAGAACATCTCTGGACCCACTCCCTTTTTCCGCTTGCTATCTCACCCCTTCTCCCACAATCCTTCAGTCCTTTTTCCATTTCATTTTATTATTTTTAACTTTGTGTTATGAAACATTTCAAACATATAAAAAGTACAGCGAATGTTAAAAGGAATCCTCATATATCATTACCCAGTTTCAACAATTATGAATATTAATACTTTGCTAATCTGACCTCATAAATCTCTCTGATGCTTTTGTTTTGTTTTGTTTTTTCTTTTTTGCTGCAGGATTTTAAATTCCACACATCATTTTATTTCATCCATAAAAACTTCAGTGTTAGCGGATGACTTTAAAAATTTACCATAATATCATTACCACTTCTAAGAAAATTAATAATAATCCTCAATATCTTCTAATACAATAATATAGTATAACTTTCAGATCTGAGCCAGACCCCACACTTTATAAGTTCCAATATATTTCTCTCTCTCTCCCTCTCTCTCTCTCCCTCTCTCTCTCTCTCTCTCACACACACACACATGTATATAGATACACATACACACAATTTTTTAAAGGACTGCTGAAGCTTCTAGCACCCTGGATACAGCATCTCCCCCTGGCAAACAACCCACAGCCCTAACACCTGTTCTGTGACTAACATCATACAGGTCCCAGATTTGCTTCTCTACTCTTCTTCTTCTTCTTCTTCTCTCAAAGAAAGAGAGAGAGAGAATCAATTTTTATTTATTTTTTCATCTGGACTTCCTTTCTCTGATACTTAGTTATATATGTGCTGCTGGGATTTGAACCTGGGTCCTCATGCATGCCAAGCAAGCACTGTAACCACTGAGCCACTGCTCCAGTCCCTTTTCTACTCTTCTTACTCCAGGCCTTCAAGTGAAAGGTGTCTACATCCAAACACTGAGCAGATAGAGCAGGGCAGCTCCTGAGGTTGGAGATGGGTCCACCGCCCATTTCCTACAGATTTTAGCAGAAGAACCACTTTAGCAGAAAAAAACAAATTAATTAACTTGTCAAACCTTTCTTCTCAGAGAACGTGAATGCAATAGATTCTTACATAATGAAGCGTCTGTCCTAGTAGTGTCAAAAAACCATTTTTTTATGTCTCTTTATATTCTAGTTCACAGTTCTGGAAACACCATTAGCAAAAGTATTTGCAATAGTTATATATGGTGATGGAAGAATGTTTTGCAAAATTAAATAATTCACGTTGTACTTTGATTTGTAATATATTAGATCTAGATGTAATATTAATGAAGTATGATGCTGATTCTTTACATTGACAATTACTGTACATAGACAACGCTAATATTGTGATTATTTATAATAACAATACTTCACACATAATTAAAATGTAAAGTAATAAATAAAAATCTCAACTTTAGCTTATAATTTGTATTTAAACTAGCTAAATAAATTGAATTGTTGAATTGTTGTGCCAGAGGCACACTACTACTGAGCTGTATTTCCAGCCCCTTTACATAAATAAATAAATAAATAAATATATATATATATAATATTTTTAAAAGAGAGAGACAGAATCAATTTTATTTAGTTTTTCACCTGGTTTTTGTTGCTCCGACACTTAGTTGTGTATATGGTGCTGGGTTTCGAACCCAGGTCCTCACAAATGCCAGATAAGTACTGTAACCAGCCCCACGTACAACATATTTTGAAAGCAGTTTGGCAATGCCTCAAAAAGTGAAGCATCTGGAGGGCTGGAGCAATGGCTCAGCAGTTGCAGCCCTTGCCTGGCATGCATGAGGACCTGGGTTTGAACCCTAGCACCAAGTATGCAACAACATGTTGGAGCAACGGAAACCACATGAAAAACTAAATAAAATTTGATTCTCTCTTTCTTTCTCTTTCTCTCTCTCTCTCTCACCGTCCTTCTCTCTTAGAAAGAAAGAAAGAGAAGCATCCAACCCAGACACTCCACTCCCAGGTATATACCTGAGACATATTGCTATAGTTTAAATATAACGTAGCTCCCCATAGCACCTGTGTTAATGCAGGAATATTCAGAGGTAAAATGATTAGATTCTGAGAGCTGTATGTGAGCTAATTGGCCCATCCTAGTTTGAACGGACCAGGTGGTAACTGCAGGTGGAGCCTGACTGGGAGAGGTGGGTCACTAGGGTGGGGGATGTCCTGGAAGGTTGCAACTTCTCTATGGCTCCTTCCCCCTTCTCTTCCTCTCTCTCTCTCTCTCTCTCTTTTTCTGGCTGCCTTGAGCTGAGCAGTTTTCCTCCTTGAGCCCTTCAGCCATGATGTTCTGCCTTACCTTGATCCAAGAGCAAGGGAGTTGGCGATTTATGGACTGAAACCTCTAAAACCGTGAGCCCCAAATAAACTTTTCCTCCTCTAAGTTGTTCTAATTGGGTATTTTGGCACAGCTACGTAAACCTGACTAACACATATATGTTCACACAAACACTTGCACATGAAATGAATATTCGTGATGGCATTATGTATAATAGCCAAAAGTAGAAACAACACAATTGTCCATCATCTGATGAACAGATTTTAAAATGTCGTACAGTGTAATATAATAAAAAGATATATTTGGTCTTTGTCCTAATTCCTGGCACCGAGATCCTAAAACCCTTAGAATTTTCTGAGTGATGGAGGTGTCTTTTGTTATTTATAATAAGCCCTTGGACCACATTTGAATTTATGCTAATGAGATGACTCAGGGTGGGGCCCCAGGATAGCTTCAGGATGCCAGCTGGTCACAAGAAATTCAAAACACGTGATTAGAGAAAGACATTTCAGCGCCCATCCTCCCCCACACACCTCCAGTGGGGGAGGGGAGTTAGAGACTGGGTTACAAAAACTTGTGAACTGTGAGATTCAGAGAGCTTCCAGGTTGGTGAAAACAGGGACATGCTGAGAGGGTGGCATGCCCAGAGAGAACATGGAAGCTTTGTGCCCCACCCTCCCATACCATTTGTATCTCTTCCTTTTGGCTGTTCAGTTATCTTTTACAATCCAGTAATGGTAGGCACGCTTCTGAGTTCTGTGAGTTATTCTATCAAATTATTAAACATGAAGACGGAGTTGTAGGAACTCTCAAATTTGTGATCAGATGGGTGAAAGCGTTAGTAGCCCAGGCACACCATTAATGGCTGGTGTCCAAAGTGTAGGACGGTAAGTCACAGGAATTAGACTCTTCACTTGGTCCTGAAAATGTACAATGGGTAATTAAAAGAAGGATGAAAAACTTGGTATCTCTACTTCCATTTTGCATCAATGTCCTTTGCTCTGAGTTACCTTGGTTTCCAGCAACAATGAATCTGATTGATAGACTACTTGTGATGAGTCAAATCTACCCCCCAGCAAATAGCAATGTTCTTATTATCCACAAAGAGTACTGAGATAATGATGGGTCAGACCATGCCTGACCAAGATCACCCGCTTTACCAGCAGTGTTAATCCTCCAACGGTGCAAATCCCCAATCCTTCTCTTCATTCTTCTTTCTAGAAAAACCTCAAAGTCCTTGTGATAGCCTTTGAAGACAGGACTAAGGATACACTTGTTTCCCCGTGTAGTTACACTGATTAAAGTTCTTTTCTTGGGGCTAGAGCAGTGACTCAGCGGTGGAGCGCTTGCCAGGCATGCACAAGGACTGGGGTTCAAATCCCAGCAGGACCTCATATGCAACTGAGTGTCTGAGAAATTAAAACCAGATGAAAAATTAAAAAAAAAAATGGATTCTGACTTTCTCTCACACACACACACTCTTTCTTTCTTTCTTTGTTTTTTAAAGTTACTTTCTTGCTTTTCACCATTACTTTTTCCCTTAGGTTTTTGGAGCAAGTGGCTAGACCTGATTTGTTGGGATACCAGAATCAATCAGGCCTCCGTCGAAGGACTCCAGTAACAGAAGCAGTCTTGTGGAACTGAGCTGTAACCTGTGGGGTCTGTGCTGATGCTGTATAGTAAGTGTCAGAATTGAATTTATTTACTGGACACCCGGTTGTTATTGGAAAATTGATCGTTAATGGTATGGAAAAATCACAATTATTTGGTGTCAAAGAAAAAACCCCACACATTTGGTGACAGTAGTGGTATCAGAAAATACTGTATATATTCATGCAATGAAATGTTATTTATATATGATACATACTATGTGGATAATTCTTGAAAAACATTATGCTAAGTAAAAGAATTCAGATAGAACAGCCATACATTACATGATCCTATTTATGTGAAATTTCCAAAAAAGGAAATTGGTAGAGACTGAAAGTACATTAGGGGTTTCCAGGGACTGGAAGATAGAGGAATGAGGGGAGGGGACTAGTGTGTGACTGCTAATTCATTATCTTTCTTTTTGGAGAGATAAAAATGTTCCAGAATTAGATTGTGGTGATGGTTACACAACTCTGAATATTCTAAAAATCACTGAACTGTACACGTTAACAGAGTGCACGTTATGGTATGTGAATCTCAATAAAGCTATTATTTAAAAAATATAAAAACCATTTTTAACTCGAGGACCATAAAAAGTCAAGGGCTGGATTAGAGCCTGCAGGTTGGAATTTGTCAACTCCTGTTTTAGATGACAAAACTGCTTTTTGGATACAGAGAAAACAACTTATATTTCTCTCTCTCTCTCTCTCTCTCTCTCTCGTTTTTCAGTACTGGAGATTGAATCTGGTACATTTCACATACTAGGCAAACACTGTCCTACTAAGTTACAGCCTCAGCCCTTTTTATTTTGAGACTACTTTAAATTGCTTTGGCTGGCCTTGAACTTGCGATTTTCCTGTCCCAACCTCCCAAATAGCTGGGTTTATCAGCACGCACCACCAGGCATGGCTAAATTTCTATTCTTCACCAATCTCTGTTAATATAAGAGGTGGTCCTAAACTACCATCTAATCTATTTTCAAATTTTATTGATTTTCCCAAAACACTTCTTAGCACATTCATTCACCTTCTCTCAGGGCTCCATCGTCTCTTGTATCTTCCTCCAGAGTCACTGATCCTTTAGGATCCATTATTTCTGGTTCCATAATGATGGGGAAGGAACAGAGAAGAGGTCCTCATGCAGCTGGATTAAATACCTAAAACTCAAGTAGACCTTTCACACTACAAAGATTGAAGAGCATAAATCCCACACTTTTCATATCATTAGAAAATTAAGGTGATGATGGCAAAATTGGTGGTTGTGGGTGATGGACAGCCCTGATATAGAAAATAGTGGTCTGTAAAAGAATAATTTCCAAAAGAGGATTCATTTGAGAAAAGTCTCATTTTTGGTTAGCAATTTTGCTATTTTCTCTCATTCTTGAGTTAGACTGGAAAATGAGTCTCCGCCAGGGTCTGGGTAAGTAGGAGTCTGTAGTAATATTTAGAGTTCTATTTTGTGATTTTATGGAACTGCTGAAAAGGTCAAGAACATTTCTTTAAATGTCAATGGCCTGAGGGTCCAATTACTCAGGGGAGGACATTCTTGGAAGAGGAGCTTTGTAACACTCTGGCAGAATGGTGTGGGAGGAACTCAGCAAGTGAGAAGCCAAGGGGTGGCCCCAGGCTTCCAGGGGACTGGGTCCTGGGCAGAGCTCAGGGGGAGGATAGGCTCCTGCAGAAGCTCTTGATGCTTCTCCTTTGGATGGGGAAGACCTGGTAAGGCGTCTTCTCTGAGCTTCACTGCCCCCTCCACCTGTCCTGGGAGGCTGAGTCCACAGGAGGTTCAGGAGCCTAAGCAGCCAGGTGCATGCTGGAGAGGGTGCAACCCCCTCCCAAACTGCAGACTCAGAGTCCTCTGTGCAGATTTCTGGGACTGACATGAGGAAGTCCAGCCCCTGCCTCAAGGACCATGTATTCAAACCCCCTGGCCAGGTGCTGTCAAATTTCAGTGAATACAAGTGACTCCTAGAGAACATAGGAATGATGTAAAATCCTGAACCCATCTGTAGCAAGCTGGAATCAAAGACCTTACAAGAATATAAGATTTTTCTAATGGGGAGGGAAACTATTTTTATGGGAGAGTGACAGCTTGTTAAAATGCATATTCTTAGGCCCCAGTTCCACTGAGTCGGTACTTAGAGGAGTGCGCATCAAAAGGGAGGTAGCTGCTCGAACCTTGTGCTTTCAGCAACTTTCCCACATGACTTTGAGTCTGATTCTCTCCAGGCCTCGCTACAAGAATCAGTGCGTTTGCCTGGAGGATCTTCTGTCCTCCATGGATCTCTCCTTTGGAAAACTGAGTCTGTTGTACTACTCATGTGGGTTGCAGAAGAACAGGGCTCTGAAATTAGACAGTACCACCTTGATACAGTTACCTAACTCTTCAGGATTCCAGTCCTCATCTGTAAAAAGGAAAATTAATACCCACTTCCAGGGGTCATGCAAAGAATTCAAAGACATAATGAACTCCAAGAAGTTAGCCCAGCGTCTGGCATGTGTAAATCCAGGCTCGATTACAGTTACTATGTAATCGAGCCTGGATTACATAGTAATCCTCAGGTAGGGTTTTTGGTCCCTGCCATCTGTTTCTCTCTGCACCCAGGGCTAGCATATATTTCTGAAAGTGTAATTTACTTGTGTGTCCACGTCTTTGATCTTCCTTTTTTGTCACTACCACCACCATAACTATATTCACCGGCCAGAAGCTCAAGCATACCAACCTGGACAGGAAGGAGTGAAGCTCAGATGAGAGTGGCTACTCAGAAAGGACAGCCTGTGCTGATTCACAGGGATGATTTGGGCACAGATGCAGACCACAGACTCATGGGACCCTATATTCAGGTTTCCCCTGTGACCTGAAACATTTAGAAGCTAAATCTTCCATAGAATAGATGTGGCCAGAGTTCTGTGCAGGGTCCCTGTTCCCAATTCACTCTGCTCTCAGGATGCACACTGGGGAGTCTATCTTCTCCTTAAGACCAAAATGGGTCTTTAAGCTTTCACCAAGACCTTGGCATTGGCCCAGAAAACAGGAATCCTAGATTGGCCTGAGGAATGTGCGTGGGCTTAGCTGGGAGGGACATTGAATTTTTCTCCTCCAACTTGCACCTGGAGACCAATCCCCAAACCCTTCCATGACCTGCTATAAATAGCTCCTGCCCAGACACAGGGTTCTTGCAGTTTGAAAAAAGCACTGAGAAGATGCTATATCTTGATGTAGCTTTTGTCAAGTTGTCATTTATTGAGTACCTACTATGTGCCAAGGGCTTACATTCACTGCATCTGTGAATCTGCACCACAACCCCCTTGGTTAGGCACCAGTACCTTTTCCATTTTACAGCTGATGAACAGGACCTCAGACAGGTAGTAAATGGTGGTGTTCAATTCAAACCCAGGTATATCTGAGTCCAAATCCTGGGATCTTATCTTTGGACTCCATTCCAACCACTAAGTAAAGCTTGTTAAGGATGAGATGGCAGGTGAGGTTTACCAGGGCCAGCATCTGGAGTGACAGGTAAGAACAGTCTCTGAATTGGGATCACAGGTCAAGAGCTGTGGATGAGAGGAGGAAATATGTCCAGCTGTCCGTGCTCTTGTCAATTCAGAATTGGTGAGAGAAATATTTAAAAAGATTCTCTAGTGGGACTGGAAAAACAATCCCATGTTCCTTTTTGTGAGAAAGTAGTTGAAGTAGACAGTCACTGATAGCTCTCCAGTGCTCCTCTCAGTTTCTGGCAAGAGCCCCCATCCTCTAGTGAGCTGCTCCTGCCCGCTTCCTACCCATAGGTTGCCGTGAGAATAGCCATGCTGTTACTCCATCCTCTGGTCATGTTAAATGGATCCAGGGACAGGAGCTCAACCCAAGATGAGCCCGTTTGACTTCTTTCCTGAGATTTTTTTAAAAAACTGGTTCTGAGACAAAGAGTCCCCCTGTCTTCAAGAGCTGAGATTGTGAGAATGAGGTTTAGAAAGTCCATCTATAGTCAAAGAGAAGCAGACAAGGGATGAAGACAGAAGGAGGGAGACAGATTCCTGGCAGTGTTGATTGGTTCAAGTGTTCCTGAGGTCCAGCAGTGCCCCTGAAATTCCCTAGGCTAACTGTTTAACCCTCCTTTTCATTAGGATATGTTTATAATATCCCATACCTAGCTCCTCAAAGAGTCTCTTTTTGTGCCAAAGTTAGTATGCAGTAGGTGTAGTCTCTTCCCACCAGGAGGCCTAACCAATACAACCCCTTGTCCTTCTCCACTTCCTGAGGCTCAGCAAGCTCCAGGAAGTTGATGCAGTAAAGTCAATCAGAGGGGCCCAGGTGACATGGGGCCAAGTGTAAGGAAGTCTTAGGTCTGTAACAGCTGGCTATAGCTCAGAGCTGCAGAGTCCTGGTCAGAAGCCAATCTTCTGGGCCAGGCTGGTTCCTGGTACTGAAAACAGAATCCAAATAAGTCGGGTACAGAGGTGGTTGCTGTAAATTTTTAATTTTTATTCACGCCTGAACCAGGAGTAATTCCCTTCTTCTAACTCTCAAGGAATCTCTGAAAATCAACTGTGCATTTCTAGAGAGACCAACTGCTCAGCCAGAGGCCCCCAGAGCCAGCATGGATTAGGGAGGGGAAAACGGAGAAGGATAGGACAAGGCAGACAGGAGAAGGAGGCTCTCTGGGAAGGGAGAAAAGGAAACTACAGAAAAGTCTGCCTTTATTCTTTTTCTCAGCAGTTCCCTTTTCCTTCTTCCAGAAAATTCCATGGACTTTCTTCTTCCAAGAAAGCTTTTCTGTTTTGCCAGAAGGTGTGGTCAGAAGTGCAGGGCAAGGTTGAGCAGCACTAGACCTTGCAAAGCTTCTGAGAAGCCCTTCTGGGTTTCAGGGGCTCTGTGGGGGATTCTGGGGTCTAGGTGAGCATCAAAAGGACATCTGTTTAGGGTGGAAGGAGCTAGGCCCTGTGACTCTGCAGCTGGCCCTGCTGACCATCTTGGAGATACAACTAAGGACTGGCCTCCATTTGCAGCCAATGAAGTGAGGCTGGGGTGTAACTGAATAGAGTCTAATAACTGTTGTGCTGGGGTCTCCCTCCTATTTGGGAGGACAGTTCCCTGCTATACCCACATGCTATACCCTACCCCCAGTTCCCTTTTGGCTTATAATGCACTTTCCCTTGTGCCATCTCATGGGAGGCACTCATAAGAGTCCCCCAGGGAAGGCTTAGCAATGACCATCATGTCTATATTCTGGAAGGATAAGGACCAGAGTAGGAGACTCACCTACTCAGAGCCACACAGCCCATCCTATAGAAATGGCTTCTGCCATGGCACCATTCTGCCTTCCCCTATAGCCCTGTCCCTGTTCTGTGCCTCCCTGAGCTTGATGCTTCCCACCTAGGAACATCTTTCCCAGAGCACGTCTCACATTTGCCCGGGGTTAACTTTTTACATATTACGCTTCACTCCTTGCTTAGAGATAAGCTGGTAAAGGTCCAAGACTGTGTTTCACCATTTCTCTGTTCCACTGTCTCTCTGTTCCCCTCTACTTCTCACCCCTTCTCTTCCAGGAGCATCCCCTGCCCTAGGGTCACAGTGGCACTCTGAAATGTTAGGGAAAATGTTGGGCGTGTTGGCTTGCTCTCCTGGGACAGCTGCTTGGATCCCACTTCAGTCCCTCTCTCCCAGACCCCCCTGAGAGCTCTTCATGGCAAACACAAAGCTGGATAATCCCCAGGGCACAGGGCAGGTAGTGAGGGAAGAGGAGGCTGTTTCTTGAAATTCACATCAAGAGAAATGATTAATCAAAAGACTTTTATTGCTTAAGTGGTTTTAGACTTCAGGAATATTCCTCGTTAGCCTAGTGGGGTGACCTCGGTAGAGAGAGCATCCCAAATGGGAAAAGAAGAATGGAGGGAGGGGAGCTGATGCCCCTTCCCCTGCCAGCCTGTCCATGCTCTCCATTTGGACAGAGACGGTCCTACATCTCACAGTGGGCTCCAGAGCCAACCTCTGACTTTGCAATCCTCTTCTTCCTTCAAGGGCCCTTCTTCCAGGAAGCTTTTGGCTGTAGTCTGAATGTTTATGACCTTCCTTCCAAAATTCACACGTTGATACCTAATGCCCAGGGTGAGGGTACCAAGGTGGTACTTGGGGGGGTGTGATTTGGTCATGAAGGTGGTGCACTCATGGTTTGAGATTTGTGCCCTTATAAAAGAGGCTCAAGGGAAGCCAGTCATGGTGGCACAGGCCTGTAATCCCAATGACTTCTCTCAGGAGGCTGAGGGAAGATCGCAAGTTTGATGCCAGCCAGGGCAACTTAGTGAGACCCTGTCTCAAAAGGAAAAATAGAAAATGTGATGTATACACACAATGGATTATTACTCAGCTATGAGGAAGAATGACTTTGTGGCATTCACCGGCACATGGATGGAACTCGAGACTATCACGTGAAGTGAAATAAGCCAGTCTCAAAAAGCCAAAGGTCAAATGTTCTCTCTGATATGCAGAAGCTAGCCCCAAACAAGGAACAGATCTGAGGAACAGACAAAAGGGAAGGCGACAGGAAGGAGGGGTGAGATAGGGAAGCAAATCAGACTTACCTTTCCTGTACTTACAAATGAACATACCATGGTGAATCACATCAACATTCTCACCAGAAGTCACTAAATTTGAAAAAAGCCATTACTAAATATTAGAAAGATCAGTATAATAGAGGGTGGAGAACAGAGGAGGGGTGCGGAAATATTGGGAACAGAATTGAAATACTCCATACTTTCATATCAGTGATTATTCTATTATCATGTATATCTAGAAAGAAAAGAGAATGGGAGAAAGGACAGAGAAGGGCAATACTGAGGACTGAATTGGAATTAATTATACTACATATTTTTATAATTATGTAATTGTACCTACTATTGTCATGTATAATTAAAAAGAACAGGGGGAGGGACAAAGGGAGGGGAAGGGGAAATACTAAGGACTGAATTTGAAAAAGCTGTACATCATGCTTTTATAATTATGTCATGGCATATTCTAATATTATGTACATTTAAAAAGAAACAACAAAAAACAATTTAAAAAAATACTTCTGGGGCTGGAGCAATGGCTCGGCAGTTACAGAGCTTGCCTGCCATGTGTGAGTACGCGAGTTAAACCCTAGCACCCACATATACAACTAAGTGTCAGAGCAACGAAAGCCATGTGAAAAACTCAATAAACATTGATTCTCTCTTTCTCTCTTTCCCTCTCTCTTTAAAAAAAAAGCACATAAAAACTTCCCATGATGGAAGTATCTCCCATGTAATTAAAAATGTAAAAATAGATTACTATGGCAATGAAATGTTGCTAGCAATACATCATTCTTTTATAATATGAAGGAAAAGAAATTGGGGATGTAGCCCAGTAGTAAAAGTACCCTTGGGTTCAATATCCAGTACCAAAAAAATAAAAAAATAAATAAATAAATAAAAAGGCTCAAGGGAGCTTGCTTGCCTGCTCCACCATGTGAGGACACAGCTGGAAGTTGGCAGTCAGCAACCTAAAAGAGGGCTCTCTCTAGAAACATGACCATGCTGGCACCTGGTCTTGGACTTTGCAACTTCCAGACTGTGAGAAATAAGCTTCCGTTGTTCATCAGCCACTCAGTCCATAAGAATTTATCATAGTAGCCCAGACAGACTGACACTTGCTCTGACCACCCAGGGGATGGCTCCCAGTCATGAACTCCTTCTGTACATGTAGTCTGTACCACACCACCTGGGTACCTTTGAAAGTATTTCATCATGCTTCCCAGCCTGAGAGCTGCAGCTTTCTCCCCATTCTCTTTATTGCTTCCTTTTCCTCCCTCTTCCTCTGCCTCCCCTCCTCCTATTCCCTCTTTCCTTCTCTCTACCCTCTTCTCCTCCCAGCTATCACTCACTTCTTCTTACCCAATCAGCTCCCCAGTGCCTAACAGGAATGCCAGATCAGAGACACTGGACACCAGGATCTGGACAAGCTCCCCTTCCTCCAGGACCTGCCAGTATGGAGTGGAGAGCAGGAATGAAATACAAGGTCATTGACAGGGGTTGTGAGCACACATAGGAGGTACCTGAGAGGGAGGCGGTGGGGAGCCTGGGAAGAAGAGTGTTTCAGAACTTAGCTGGTGCTGAAGTCACCTACCTGACCTGCATCCCCTGCTGCTGGGTCCTTGGAGGTCTGTACCCAAGTCCCTATGGACAGGTGGGTTTAGGACTTGCTGCCTGGGGCTGATGTGGTGGGTCCTTATCTCCTGATATTCCACACAAGTTGCCTCCAGTGATTCTACCAACCTTGCCACTCATGGCCCTGGCCTACCACACACAGGGAAAACCAGCCAGACAGCTGCAGAGCTGCAGTTGGTACTAGGAAACAAACACATTTTAAAAAGAAGACTCTGGGGGCTGGAGCAGTGGCTCAGCAGTTACGCTACTTGCCTAGCATGCGCAAGGATGCGGGTTTGAACCCCAGCACCATGTTCACAAGGAAGTCTTGGAATAATGAGAGAAACATGAAAACTAAATAAAATTTATTCTCTCTCTCTCTCTCTCTCTCTCTCTCTCCTTCTCTTAAAAAAATAATACAGATCAGTGGCTGGCACCAAGGGATACTAAAACATCCCCATTATTTTCACCAGCATTCCAATTGATAATTCTCAAGTCTGGGCCCTGTTCCAACTTCTAACCAGATTGATGCCTTCTGCCCAGAAGAAGGGTGAGAGAGGGGTTGAAAACCCTGTGTACTCAGAGATGGAAGAACCAGAAGAACTTAGCTTGGACAAAAGGAGTTTGGGGAGGTTATAATGACTGTTCATATTTCTATGGGATTGACTCAGCTGAGTGAACAGCCTTGGCCTGTGCAGACCAGAAGGACCAAGCTAGGACTGGTGCTAGACTGAAGGTTGTCAGGACAGGGAATCAGGCCCAATGTAAGGAAGAACGGTGAATATACACTGGTTTTGTTTGCTCAGACGTCTAGAAACAGCATTCCTGCCTTGGTGAAACCTAACCTCCCAAACCCAGCTTAGTACCAATGTGTCTACCACTCAAAGTCTACTATCATCTACCCTCAGGTCATGTGTCAAGATGGGCTGACCCTGTCCATGGTCATTGGCTCAGCGATGGGTATGTAACCCCAGCCTGGCCAGTCTTAGTCTTTCCCTGGGAATTTATACGTGGTCACTGGGTCACTAGCTCTCTCTTCTGGTTCACTAAGCTGTCATAACCTGTGTTGGGAGTTGTTGGCTGCCTTGCTCCAATCACATAGAGAAATAGAGCCAAGATTTGGAGAGAGTTGGTGGGGGGGAGAGGGAGAGATGAAGGAAGGAAGGAAGAAAAGGAGAGTTCTAACAATATTGTTTGGGTCTCTAGAGCCCTTGAGGTCACCTCTACTTCTGGCCTTCCCATTTCTTGGGCCAATAAATTTCCTTTTTTGGTGAGCCAGTGAATTGAATTCCCATTACTTCCACTCAGAAGAGCCTCTAACTGATGTCAGAACTTTCTCACAGTCAGAGCTGTCTAAATGAGGGCTGGATTGCCTCAGGAGGTGGCAGCTCCCCAGGAAGAGCAGGACAATCTCCTGCCAGGGACACTGTAGAGGAAATTTCTGGATCCAATTGTGCCAGATATCAAAGCTATTATTTATTGAGTTCCTGGTATTTTATAACCATCACCTTATTTAGTCCTCACAACACCCCTGTGGGGAGATATTGTTTTTCCCATTTTAAAGATGAGAAAACAGAGTCTCAGAGAGACTCATTACCTTGTCAAAGTGGCACAGAGTCAGGGCCAAGGGCAAGTCTTTTTGACTCCAGAACTCATACTCCATAAGCCCAGAGATTTGGAGGTCCTTTGCCCACACTCTTTCTCAAAGCCTGGATACTTCTAGAGGGGGGAAATGCAGACCTGGTTTCTGCCGCCAGCTCAGCAACTCCTAAATAGGGCAGTCGATAGAGGCGCAGTACTGTGTCCGAGTGAGCAGGGAGGCACAAGGCCCCAGATGGCTCTGGGGACAAGCTGCCTGCAGAAGCATAGGAGTGGAAGAAACTCAGAAGAATGGCAGGTGAACAGGAGGTGCTTCTTCCTCTGGAGCCCCAGATGAGGGCTTCTGCAAGTTTTGTGTCACAGATGCCTTTGGGAATCTGTAGGCCTTCTAGAAATGTCCAAATGCATGATGCTTTACACACAGTTTCAAGGGCATCAAAGACCCCTTTGAACCATGCATGGAACCCCAGTAGCCCAGTCAAGATTCTTAACAAGAAGCATGAAGGGGCTAGAGCAGTGGCTCAGCGGCTGGAGCACTTGCCTGGCATGCACAAGGACCCGGGTTCAAACCCCAGCACCATATACACAATTAAGTGTCTGAAAAAAACCAGATGAAAAAATAAATAAACTTGATTCTTTTTCTCTCTCTCTTAAAAAAACAATGAAGTATGAAAAGGGCCCCGGGGCCTTCCCCAGGCCAATAAAATCTTAGAGACACCAAACCTCTCTCAGCTGATAGGGTTTTTTTATTTTTAAATATTTATTTATTTATTTTAAGAAAGAGGGAGACAGAATCAATTTTATTTATCTTTTTCATCTGGCCTTTGTTTCTCTGACATTTAGTTGTATATGTGGTGCTGGGATTCAAACCCAGGTCAGGTCCTTGCACATGCTAGTCAAGCACTCCAACCACTGAGCCACCACTCCAGCCCCCTCAGCAAATGATTTTATCCAGCATGTCCATCTGGGGAAGGTGATGAGACCCCACTCCCCAGCATCTTGCTGACTCGCAACTCTCCTACCTCCTCTTCCTGAAGGGCTCCTGACTGATAGAGCTGCCCCTCTTCAAGTTAGCTGAACTCAAGTGCCAAGATGAGAAAGGGGAGAAGGGGAAGAGCATGGCTATTCCTTTCTCTCCATCTCTGTCTCTACCTCCACTTTTCTCCAGAAGAGATGGAGTTTTAGGAGTTATTTAATGAAGAAGGATGGAAGAAATGACTCAGGGTGGGCTGATGAGGCAAGACGGGTGAGCAGGCAGTGAGGTGGAGAGTCAGCTTATAAATCGACATAGAGATGCTGCCTTTGCTAAAAACACTGACTCTTCACTTGGACCTGCAGGCGCCCAGTGGGTAACTAAAAGCAGGGTAGAAGTTTGGCATCTTTTCCACCATTTTGTCTCCGTCTTCTTTATTACCTTAAACTTTGGGTCACATAGGCACGTTAATAATGTAAGGAGTGTTCATCTAAAGCTGGTAATACATCACCTTCAAGGCTGAAGAAAGATGGAGTTGGGAAGCTTCGGCCTTAAAACAAGACTAGGTACATGGTTGAAGAGCAGGCAGTATGCCTGGGGGTGGGAGGGGCACCACATCATTCTCTCACAGCTCTGAAACAGGTCCTACTTTCCCAGGGCTTCCCTCTGGAGCCTGACACCCCCCCCCCCCC
>PVKS010018557.1:0-39788 GCA_004027875.1 Aplodontia rufa | reverse complement strand
CTATTGTTACTATATAAAGACTGGAAGGATTAATTACCTGAGAGGAATGCCATCTCATTACTTCTGGCAATCTGCAGTGGAAGAAACACTGTTATTTAGCAAACAAGTAAGTGTGCATTGAAATTCAATTTAATTAAGTAAAATTGCAAAAGTCAAGGTAGCTTTTTTTTCTGATAATTTAAGTTTCCCAAGCTAAAAGTATGGAGAAAGGCTAATATTTATTCTGATGGATATGGATTTAGGGATTAGTTTTTAAATATTATTTAGTGGAATAACAGTGATTAAAAAATAAAACAGGACTAGAAAGCACCCTAAGGTTTTTTGATCATGGAAGTGCTTTTAAAATTCTCCACATATAAAATAATGGAAAAGAAATATATTATAAATGGGAAAATGATAAAAAAGGATAAAAAGTATCATAACAGTTTTGTTAAACTTTCTGTACAATAGCTATTGCTAAGAGAATGACTATGTGTGGGTTTATATTTGATTCGTGACAACATTTTAGGGCCTTGGAAGAAATGGCTACCTTCTCAAAAAATTTCTCTTGTGGGCTCCAATATCTTCTAGCACATTTGCTAAAATAAGTCACAGTCTTCCATAGATAGCCCCTCTCCCGGGTCAAAGGCCAACAAGCCATTAGGGAAATTAATGCAGCATTGAATGTTTCTTCTGAGTTCAGCAGAAGAGAGAATAGCTTGGAATGGTTATGCAAAATGTGTGTGGAATAAATCTATTCAGGAAAGGTGCAGTGCTCTGAATGTTTTGGTTCCCCCCTCAAATTTGTCAGTTGAAACCTAATCACCAGTGTGATGCCATTAGAAGGTAGGGCCATTGGGAGATGATCAGGTCATATTGGCAGTGGATGGGATTAGTGCCCTTACAGAAAGGGTCCTGGAGGGCTGCCTTGCCCCTTTTCCCATGTGGGGACAAACAGGAAATAGGCCCTCACCAGATCTGAATCTCCTGGCACCTAGATTTGCACTTGCTAGCCTCCAGAATGGAGAAATGAATTTCTGCTGTTTATAGCTATCCAGGGGTGGTGTTTTGTTATAGCAGCCCAAATGAACTAAACTAACATGACATAGATGGAAAATCCAGGAGGGGCCTACCCAGCACAATAGTAAAGCAAGAAAGCCCTGTAGGGCCTGGAAGTTTGAGAAAGATCAGAAGATGAAAATCATAGCAAAGAAAACTGCCAAAATGAAAAAGATCAAATAAAAATGTTTAAGGTGGGAAAGAAAATATGAATCACTGATTCTCCCATTCAGCTCTAACCAGGGCCTTCAGGTATCCACTGAAGATTGGGCAAGCTCCTCAGAAAACAAACTAACCAGCCAAACTCCTTAAACTCTTGGCCATACAGGGGCTGTGAAGGAAAGAGCTAGCTCCTCCAGAGCCATGGTAGCAGGAGGGGCAGGAGGAGGGACACCGGATTGAGTAGGAAGCAGGCTTTGAAGGGGCCCACCTTGAGCGCCATAGCCCCAGCTGTCACAGCATTTCCACTTCCATTTGAGAGAATCTCAGGAAAAAATGAAGAAGAAAGAAAATAAAAAGATGACTGGGAAGAGGGCAGCGCGGCTTTGGGTGTGGAAGAGACTGTCAGTGCCCAGAGCAGTCACCAGGTGAAGGTCTTGGCAACGGAAACCTCTAACTTTACCAGTTGGTAGGGTACCATAGAATTTGACATTCAAAGAACGCTTTTAAGAGGTTCTTCTAGTATTGCTTAGGGTGGGGCAGTGGGTAAAAAGAGACCAGAAAACCTCTTCTGGGTCCAATGTATTAACATATTATTTTCCATCCATGTTACTAAACACATCAAATACACATTTCTAATTAACATGTGCTTTTAATACTACATCTGCCCATTTTACACATCAGGTTTAGATCCACAAGTATTTTATTGATTTCAAAATTAAATTTGTTCTCTAAATATTAAGATTTGGCACTATGAAATGTTTTGTAAACGTGACACAGTGTAAGACAGAATTACAAAGAAGAGAAATTCTAGCAAGGCTTCCAGAGCAGCAATGCACTGGAATAAGGGTGCGCCCAGCTTGCCAGCCTGCAAAGAGGTGAATTAAAAGGCTGCACCTCCATATGCATGTCTAACCTGCAGAATATGCTGTAAAAACAGATCATAATAATTCATATATCATCTAAAAGTACAAATTTGCATTTTAAACGTATTTGAGAGCTATTCAGGATGGATCTCAGGAAAATCAAAGAAACTGTTACAGAGACACCCTGTGGTTATCATCGCTCTTTCTGTCCTGGAAAACAGAAAGACAAACTGGACAGTCTGATCTAACTCTTCTGCCTTGAATAAATATGCAGGAGATTCACCAAAGTTGAGCTTCCAGCCAGCAGATGGGAAAACAGGAAAGAATGTCCTGCTGTTAAACCCACAGTGTAATCATGCCTCAGTATCCTTGGTGCCAGGATACTCAAATCTGCAGTTGCTGAAATCCCTTTTACAAAATTGCATGGTATTAGCATATACCTACACACACCTTGTACATTTTGAATTACCCTCACATTACTTCTAATACCTAATAATATTTAAGTATCATGTAAACAGTTGTTATACTGTATTGTTTAGGGAATAGCAACAAGAAGTAAAAATCTGTACATCCTCCATACAGATGCATTTTCAAAAAATGTTTTTCAATCAGGGGAGGGTTGAATCCACAGATTCAGAACCCACAGAAATGAGGCCGGACACCACTTAAGAGATAAGATACACAGGACATGCTGAGACGCAGCAATGCTCCTTTGCGCATGGGCTTCCTACTTAACCATTGTTGTAGATATGATTAACCCAGATGCCCAGGAAAGCATATCAAACAACACAGCAATAGTGGATAAAGGTGGTAATCTGTATATTGTCTCTGGAGTTATAAATAAATGGTATTCAGAATTAACTTGTTGATATGTAAATAAATTTTTGTGGGGTTATATGTTACCCAGAATCATTTGCTTCCTCTGAGCCAGCACCATAACTTAGCATAACTGAAAACAGAATTAACCTATGGCACAAGTTAATTCTAGACCTTTATATTGGAATTACAAAGGTTTCATAAGATATATTCCATTCCTTTAGTATTAAAATATTTCCAGTGCAGTATAATTGACATTCAAACCTTTGGCCAGCTATCAAAGACTAATAAGAAGCCAATTTTAAATATTTAAAATGTGGTCCTTGTTAGGAATAAGATATTATAAAAAGACAATTTCATTGTCTTTGATGGTTAGCCCTGAATGCAGACACCACATCAGAATCAGCAGCCTCAGTAAGCTACATTTCATGGGGGATAATTCACGTTGTTTTCTTGGACATGCTTATCGCATTGGTTGAATCTAATCTCTTCTCTATGATCCAAGTAGTTTAATACTCATATTTTCCTGGCTGGCCTTAAGGCCACATTGACAGAGCACAGATTTCTGAACATTCAAACCCAGAACTGTGCTAAGGCATTTCGGGGCAAACATAACTATCTGAAAATGCAATAAGGACCTGGGCTTGGATGAGGATGAGGCTCTGCCAGTGTCCGTCTGTCCTGCATACACGTGGAACTGCCTGGCCAGGTGGGTTCCCCATGAGAGGCAGGTGGCCACACAGGTGCTGGTGTTTCCTAGTGATCTAGGCTCTCTGCTTGGTCACAGTTGCCCATGTAGCCTTGGAGTCAGAAGGATCTGAGTTCAAAACCCATATTTGCCATTGATTATTCCTGTGAAGATGGAGACCTTGCTTGGCTTCACTTTTAGCTTGCTTGTCCATCCCTATAACACCCTCCTCATGGCATTGCTATGGCATTCAAAACAAGGTATGTAAAGTAAGTGCCATACAACCGCTACTCAAAAAGGTGGCTGCCTTATCTTGACATTGACAATGTGATACTTTTCAATTTTGGATTTTTTCTAAGTATTTCATACCTATAAAAGGTAAAAATAAAAATAAAAACCAGTTGCATTTACAGACTGTTTATTGAAATGTCAAAATTTTAATTATGAATTTTCTAAGAACTGAACCTGAATTGAATACATCATCTATTATCACCATGAACATGGAATACTAGAGATAAGCCAAGTTTTTAAAAAATGTTGTCTTTTAAATTTTTATTTTTGTAGTAATTATCCTTTTATTGGTGCATTATGATTGCATGTGATGTCTGTACATGCACATAATTAGATCAATTTCATTCTCCAATACCTGTCTTTCCCTTCCCTCTTCCCTCTCTTTGATCCACTTGCTCTACTCTACTGATGTCCCTATTATTATTTAAATTAGTGTATCATAATTATATATAATCATTTTAAATCCATTTTTGTATCTGGTTTTTAGTCTGCTCAAGATGGAGGATCCATGGAATTACTCTTCTTTGAAAGTTATTTAAATATAAATGAATAAAATATATTATGTTAAAACTCATTTCCACTGCATATTTGAAGAAGAAATTTATCCAGTTCTACATTCTTAAATTATTATTTAATCAAAGTTAACTAAACTCATTTTTAAGCCCATCAGAATCACCAGCTGCTATAAAACACTTTTCCCATAGACAGGGGCTCATTTTAGGAGGTCGGATCTTTATTTGCTGAAGAAACTGCTTGAAATGGAAAATAAATCATGACAACTAAATTGTATTGAAGACAGGGTCATAAAATTTTAAGAAAAGTGGCATTTTGGAGAAAATTGGCCTGAGTTGTGAAATATTTACATCGGTATCCATGTAGGCAGCATAACAGAATCTGAAACTATAACACAAAAAAATACAGGAACATTCGTAAAAACCTGAACTTTCTTCAGCACTCATTTATGCTAGGACATAAACTTTGATTTTATAGGATTAGGAAAGCTAAACACCAAAAGTGTGAGGAAACAACTGCATCAATAAACCATGTTAGTAGTCATAACTAAACTAGAAATTGGCCACGAATTCAAGACTTCCAGTACAACAACAAAATTAGCTCAGAAACGTGCTTTAGGAGACAGCTCTTCTAGTTTTATACTGGGAGATCCATCAGGCTACTTTTATCATCTTTAAAAGGAGCTTTAGCCTTGGATGAATATTTAAGGTATGAGGGAATTCTCAATCCACTAGCAATCTGTCAACTGAATTCCAATAGGCCCATGTTGATTTCTATTTGGAAAAAGAAGAATCCTATGTTATGTGTATTTTATCATTGTTACAGAACTCATTAGGTTGTCATGTTAAATAACTTTTAAAAATTAAAGACAAATCAACACGTATATTAAAATATTTTATGGACCGTGTGTTAAGATGATTACATTCCTAAAATGCAGAAAAATCTCATTATTTCAGTGTCTTGCTGTGCTTCACTGGATCATCTGCATTAATCACAGATGACAGATTCCTAATGCATTAGCGCTGTCCTTCATGGCAGGAGACTATCCACCAGAGAAACAGCTGTTTCTTTTTTGGAAAAGAGTCTGTGTTTCAGATCAAGAACCCTGAAAAGATGGGGTTTTCATCTTTATCTCTGGCTCTTTTGGCAGCTCCAGAAGATATACGTTAAAGTGCGATAGGCAAAGATTACCTTTCACATCCATTACTATTCATTCGGACAACAAAAATTACTCCATGTATTAGTTGAATAAGCACAGGGACTTTGATGTAGCTTAACTATTTCAAAGTAGCATAAAATGGCACGTCAAGTTCCCACTTTATCCATGGTTTTGTAAATAGAGCTATTTGTTAGATCTATCATTTTCTCTATTTCTATCAAGTCCGCAAGGACTCAGAAGATGTCCAACTGCTACTGAAGCTCAGGATTTATACCCATGGTTCCTAATTACTCATCTTTGCGTACACAGAAGAGAGACAAAACAGAGAAACACTCCATTTCAAGGCTACAAAATTGATTTTGCCTGGAAAAAAAGAATGCAATTTGATACTTAAAACCTCTGTTTATTTTAGTGTCAAGTTGACTTTCAATTAGGCAAATTATAAGAAAGATAACCACTGTTATCCAGGAGAAGTTCAGTCATCATTAGACACTGCTCAGGTATTATGGCTTTCCATGAGGACTTTCCCGTAGTACCACTACTGCCTAAGTTTTGCAGCTTGCATGTATTTTGCTTCCTTCTGTGGGGAAAAGAAATAGGCTCTCTGGCTTCCTGCTGGCTCATTCTACCTGTTGGCGACAGCAGTGCAAGAGTGGTGGGGCAGTAGCTGCTCAATGCTTCCTGGCTCGCTGAGTCTATAGCCATTTGACTCTGGAATTTCAACACCTCTCCCTTAACACTCTTAAGTTAGCAGATCCCAAGCTTTAGCCAAAGGCACACTGGTGTCTGGTTAAATGTTTGCACAAACCCTAAGGAAGAAGAGGGTTCTATGTCAAATAACAAAACAATGAGTCCAGGCTAAATAGTTCTTTTATTATTGTTTTTATTCTGGATTTCTAAGCACTGTTAAGATGAGGATTGTAAGATATTTTTACAAGGTTAGGTCTAGCTCACAGCTCAGAAGCAAACAGCATTTTTAGGTACTTTCAGAAAATGCATTCCAGGGACTCCTCGTTGAATGTCTAATAGACATGCCAAAATCATGTCTAAAACTGAACTCTAAATATTCTTCCTCCAAAATCCATCTCTGTCTAAACCTTTTTCATTTTACTAGATGCCAATATTATCTTTCTCAGAAATTTAGGTCAACAATTTTAAGGACACCCTTGCCTCCCCTACCCCTGTTTTTCTGTCTTTTTCCTATCCTTCACTCTCCTTCCTCTTTATCTCTCTCTCCCTCTTTCTCTCTCTCTCTCTCTCTCTCTCTCTCTCACACACACACACACACACACACTCTGTCCTAAAATTCTGTTAGCTCCACCCTCATAATAGATCTAGAATTTTCATCACTTCTCCCTATTTCAACTGCTGCCAGCTTAGTTTAAGACATCATCACCTCTGCCTTAGGTCACAAGATCTCTAACTACTCTCCCTAATTCTACTTTTGTCTCAATTCATTCCAATTTCCACCATGCATCTTCCTCATTTTAAAATATAATTCCACTCATATCACCTTTCTACTAAAACTCCTTCAGTAGTTCCATCGCACTCAGGGTAGAAAATCCCGGGCTCTGACCATAACTCTCACCTCCCATCAGTCTTCCACTCCAACAAGCAGCCTCCCTGCTCTTCCGCGAACACACCAGCAACTCCTGCCTGTGCCTCGGTCTGCCACGCTCTTTCCACAAGGTCACTGCACCTCTTACTTCCTCACTGTTTTTAGGTTTTCTGCCCAAATGTCATCTGATTTCAGAGGCTATTCCTGACCACCATGTATTTAAATAATTTTGTTTCATCTCTCCCTCCTTCCATTTTAATTTTTCATAGCAAGTTTAGCATTTAACTGCACAAGTATATCTTTTTATCAGTTAATTTTCTTTCCCCTCTACTAGAGTATGACCATGCGACCATGATCTCTTCTGCCTTTATATCAACCTTTATCCTCACAACCTAGAACAGTGCTTTGCATGTAGGGGTTGCAAAGATTTGCTGAATTAACCAACATGAACACAATATTTAATATATTTTATAGGAGGTTCTTAATTTTGTTTTCATTTATAGTTTTAAGGCAAAAATCACAGTGCCCAGTACCTGATTCATTGGTCAAGTGATCATCTCCCTCCATTAGAATGTAAGATCATAAAGGGAGGAGGGCATTTTATCATGCCATTTACCTATTACTGGCATCTGCAACTGACTTTGGCACATTGATTAAATGTTGGGAAAATAGCAATGATTTATTTTCATTCCGACTCTAGAACCATAAATGAAAAACATACAGAAACATTTCATGCATAATAAGTGAGTGTCTTAGAGACATTAAATTATGATGGGAAATACAATTTTGATTTAGAAGGTGAGAAGGCTCTGAGTCATTAGCAAAGGATGATGCATCAGTCTTAGACCATTGTAGCAGAGATGGGGACAAATGGTGGCAGAAGTTAATCCTGGTGTTAATGAATGAAATAACTTGGAGGAAAGAATAATGGCAGAGTTGGCAACCACAGCTGGGAAGGCATAGGTAGAAGTCAACAAGATGCAGAACGAGACAATGGTTGACCAAAATGGTTCAGAAAGAAGTTGAATAAAGTCACCCGGCTAATAGCATGGGCAGGGATGGAATGAAGCAGTATTTCCCCATAAATCCAATGCAACAGAAAAAAAATGATTTTATCCCAGAGAGACCGCTTGGAACTGAAGACTTTGACTCTTGAGATAAATCACCATTACTGTTAAGGATCCGGTTGTACCAGGTTGCACCTGGCACCCTAGTATCAGCCAGGGCCCGATCTTGTCCCGATTGCTTAGGAGATGCCACTTAGATTCTCTTACCAGTCTTCCTCATTTAATCATTCCAGCACTACAGTGACTTAGAAAGAATCTTTTAGTGATCCCTTCTTTCACTGAAGATGTATTTTTTAAAAGAGCTGTATTTACCTGAGACAATTAATAAGCTTTAAAATAATTAAGTAATTTACTGTGCTTCCTGTTGAAGATACATTGGTATTTATGGATTTCATATTGTTAAATGCATAAAAAGTTGACATTTAAACTTAAACTTATTAAAAACTCCAATTCACAAATAAAATTGGCAAGAGGATTTTTAGGTCTTCCAGCTTCACCTTCTATATAAAAACAATTATCCATGAGTATTCACTTTTCTGAAAGATTGTAGAGAATTCCATATTGATTTGAAAGGGTAATGAACATTTATTTTCCTATATCATGTTTTCTTCTTCCTCATGAATTCTAGACTATTTTTAGTTAATTTCACAGGAATTATTCCTTAATCCATTTGACTGAGGTAATAAATGGATCAGTGAAATTCCACAGCTAGTCCTTTAATAAAGTTTTCACAGACTATATCATATAGGTATGAATATGCATTTTATATACATATAAATATATAATTGTTGGTTTTCAGCTTACAAGTGTATCATTTAAGTTTATAGGTTCAGTAATAGTTTAATTAATGAATTTTTTGGCCTTAAGTTTGTTTGGCAAACAGGTAAACAACCCATATGACTTCCCCATGATAATACTCATGGAGTCTTAATGAGGTTCTCCTCTACAGTTAAATATTTCACTGCACATATTGCTTTTATTCGTTTGGAGAACATCCTGAAGTTATTTCACTGAGTACTTCTAAATTCCTGCCAAGTTTTCCCTGTTACTCATCCCAAACATAAGCTAGATTTATTATAAGACTAATAAAATATCCCTAAGAGAGTTCTGTCTCACAATGTCTTTGTCAGCTTTTTGAGACTAACTCTTCAAAACCGTTTGAACTGTGGTGTTCATAAAATATTATGAGTCAAAGCTCAGAACAAATAAAAAACATTCAGGTGGAATCTCTGTCCATTTCCCAAAAGATGCTCTCAGGGACAGGGAGCTGAAAGTTCAGGACCCAAGCGCTGTTACTTTCTAGCGCCCTTACTTTCTACCCCCGAATGTGGCAAACGCACTCTCTCAGTTGCAGACCTCCTTTGACCTCACAGTCCTGAGAACCACAGCAGGCGTATCTACCACAAATGAATTGCACTGGTTCCAACGAAATGTGAGTTCTTCTCACTAACCCTAATGACAGTCTGATTCAGAGCTCCATGGCACATAACTTAAGTGGTTAAGAAAAGGTATTAGTTCGGACACTTGTAATAATTTATTATTAAATAAATAAAGATAAATTTTATTAAATAATCTTATTAAATAACAAATTAATATTTAATAATTCATTATTCCAATTAAATGCTGCTATAACTATAGCTAATTCTGTCCTAACAACTGTTTACTGACCAGTTCAAGTTTTCAGAATTTGAGCAGTAACTGACCTTGATCATCTTTGTTGCTGGGTTAGCATGAGACTCTGGGATATTCTAACTTAGATCATTTGAATTATAGGGGAAGAAAGGGGCAGCATCATAAATCAAACATTCTGAAAAGAAATTTGAGTTCAGTTGGATTCTTTCTAGATTTAGTCCACCACAGAGGCACAACAACTGATAGGAATGTGTGACCCTTGATTGGTTCCTAGACTAAAGATAGGAAAGCTGTAGACTTCCAGTTTCCCTGACGTGTACCCACCTTAGAAGTTGTCATTTCCATTTCCACAACAAGAAAAAAGTCAAACAAAATCAATGACTCTTCTTAGATCTATCAGAGAATTGTGATCATAGGGTCAACTGTTTCTTCAAGGAGCAGAAAGACATGCAAGTACAGAGACTTACAGCTTATTGGGAGCAGAAATCCAGGACAGATAGAGGCAGTGGCCATGGGAATGTGTAAATAGTAATGGACTAATAACTGGAGAGTCAGTGTATATAGTACAGGACTTGGAATTATCAGACCAGGAATTTAATATAACTGATAAACATGCTAAGGGATCTAATGAAAAAAGGAACATGATTCAAGAACAGATGGAAAATGTAAGCAGAAAGATGGACACACCAAGAACTGAATGGGGAATTCTAGAAATAATAAGTCTGTAAAGAATGAATGGAGGGGCTGGAGCAGTGGCTCGGCGGCTACTGTGCTTGCCTGGCATGCGTGAGCACATGGGTTCAAACCCCAGCACCATGTACAGAGCAAAGTATCAGAGCAACAAAAGCCACATTAAAAAAAAAAAAGAAAAAATGTTTCTCTCTCCCTCTCCCTCTCTCTCCCTCTCTCTTAAAAAAAAAAAAGAACGAATAGAGACAGAAATCAAGAATGTCATCGGGACTCATCAGGAAATTTGACATGGCCAAGGAAAGAATCATTGAGCCTGAAAATAAGTCAACAGAAACTGCCCAAACTGAAAAGCATGGAGAAAAATGAATTCAAAGAATATGTCAATACCCATCTATGCATGAATATGTAACAACAATTCCTTCCAATATGTAAGACTATGTCAAACAAATATATATGTAATAAAAAATGGAACAGAATATAATTAACTGTGCAATAATTATGAAAGCTCCAACACACACTTTATTATATGAAGGAGAAGTAGGAAAGAAAAACATGGAAGGAATATTTGATATAATATTAGCTGAGAATTGTTCAAAATTAGTGATGGATATTAAATCAAAGACTCAGAAGTCTCAGAAAACACCGAGCAGGGTAAATAACAAAATATACCTATACTTAGCATATTTAAGCTTTAGAAAAACAAAGAGAAAATCTTAAAAGAAGTCAAAAGGAGAAAAACCTTGCATACAAAGGAACTAGCATATGAATTATATCAGACTTCTCCTCAAAAACCACATGAGCAAGATGACAGTACAGCAAAACATTTCAAGTATGAAAAGGAAAAAATCCTACCAGCTAGAATTACGTATCCTGCAAAATTATCCTTTGAAAATGAAAGATAAATAATCACCTGGGAAAAGGAAAAAAATTGAGAGAATTTGTTGCCAGTGGACCTGCCTTGTAAGATGTGTTTTTAAAAAAAAGCTCTTAAGAGGGAAGGTGAGTAACATGGATGAGAAGCTTGGATCTGAAGACAGGAAGAGCACTGAGGAACACAGAAGTGGAAGTCAAGTACAACGTTTTATTTTTTCCTTGATTGATCTAACAGATAAAAATTTGTTCAGCATATTTTCAACACTAACGTATGGACCATTTACAGCTTTGAATGGCAGTGGTGTGATGGGTGGTGGAAGGGTCCTCTAAGAACAGGCTGAGGTCCTCGCACGTGCCATGGTGTTATCTGAAAGTGGATTTTCACTAACTGTAAATGTGTATTGCAAATTCCTGGAAAACCACTAGTTTTTGTTTTTAAAAAAGATGTATAATTTATAGTATTGAATAGGAGAGAAAGTGGTTTCTTATAGGATGCTCATATAAAACCAGAGAAGGCAGATAAATAATGGGAAAGGGGAAGAATCAAAGAAAATCTCTGAAAGATGCTGTTGGAGAATTTGGGGAAAATTAGATGACATTAAAGAATTCTGTCATTTCTTACATATGGTAACAGCACACTGATGACAAGAGACAGTAGTCTAACCGTATCCTAAAAAGCTGCATAGTGAAGTATTTAGGGATGAAATGTCACAATGTCTGGATGTCTAAATTTACCTTCAAGTGATTCCACATGTATATGTGTGTTTATGTACAAAGAAAGAGATAAAGTGAATGTAACAAAATTACAGCCACTCTTGACCCTACATGATGGTTATGTAGGGCTCTTTCAATGTCCCCATGTGTTCAAAAATGTTAAAATCAGATGATGGAAAAATGAATGGATGTGTTAATTAATATAAGTTTTTCCTCTTCTCTTTGTTCTAGAGTAGGTTTTACAGCAAAGATTTTGGTTAAAAATCCTCTGTGCTTTATAGGCATCCTTTGAAGAATCTCCAGCCAGGGGACCAACTGACAGTGTCTGTTCTTCAAATTTACACAAAACAAGATCTTTTGTGCCTGCTGCCGCTGTTTACTTTTACTGCAATTTCCTGAAAGCCGTTACAAATTGGTTTGGGCCTCAAGAGACCACCAAATCATCTGTTACCAGTCACAAATCCTTAAGTCACAATTGTACAATTTTTATTTTACTTCCTAAGTAATATAATGGTGTAATGAGAAGTAGTTTGAGGTTTATAGGAAACTGCAGGAAATTAAATTGGTAGCATATGAAATTAAAAATGAGCTAATAAACACATTTTACTAAGTTTACAATCACATCTCATGCTACTCCTTATTGAAAAATAAATCCTTTTGAGTTAATTTCCTATTTATTTGAAATGTGGCTGCGTGCTTCACATATCCTCACCATGGTGAAGAGAAGAGGCACAGCACACGCACGAATTGTGTTATATAATCAGCTATGACGTGCTAATGTTCACGAATCAAACTGCCAGGCCACTAAGAGCATCTATGTTTCCTCTTTAAATTCCCTATAGTGGTATTGTAATCACAGGATAAAAAATAATTACAGCAATTTGAATAGAACATCTGCTTGTAAAGTGTGGACCATAACGTCTGTTATCAACTGTCATGTGGAAGTGCTCAAGAAAATATCTGAAGGGCATAAATCTAAAACATCACTGAAAGCCTCATTTAACTTTTTGTTTTTGCATCATCTTTGAAGGAATTACATCTGCATGTGTACTATTCAATGTAAGACAGATACATGTGGAATCACTCTAAGCAGCGTAGCTCTAAACCAAAAATGTCTGGAGGGAAAAAAGTTCTCATTGCTATAAATTCAGAAATAAGAATTGAGTGTGCTTTGGAAAGAGAAAAATAATTGTTTTTCAGCTTTGGTGGAACAAGGGTGTAGCAATGAGTCAAAAACTGTGCACGAGGTAGGTATAACTTGTGTTTGTACTTAATTGAATTCCATTTAACCAGTATTTAGGTGAATCATTGTGTTAAGATGTGGACTAAAATGGATTCCTTACTTCAAACATACCACAATCTAATGAGAGCAACAGCTAAGTCAGTGTCTCATCGTAAGTACTAACTAGAAGTAACTTGCACAGTGGAAGGGCAGAATCCAACCCTCTTTAGTAAGAAAATCAGGGAACTCTTCCTGCAAATGCTGGCTTTTTTTGAGAGAGAGAGAGGAAGTTAAAGAGAGAATCAGTTTTTTTATATGTGGCTTTCTTTGCTCCAACACTTCGTTGTGCACGCAGTGCTGGGGTTTGAACCCGCATCCTAGCTCATGCCAGGCAAATGCTGTAACCACTGAGCCACCACTCCAGCCTGAAGAGCTGGCTTTTGAGTTGTGTCTTGAAGAGTGAAAGGGGCACCTTTTTTTGGGTTTGAAGTATTGTAGATTGTGAATATTATGGAAAATGAGACTGAAAAAGTAGTTAGGGCAGAATTTAAAGGGCTTCAGTTTGCATCTCACAGGTTAGACTTGACTCTCGAGACTTTCTGAGATGGGTCATGGCCGTTGCTCATTTATCTTGAATTGTACTCTAGTGGAGACTGCTGGCATAGATACTGCTTAGGGACTTTCATAGTCATTCAGATTGGTGAAAAATGATGAGGAAAAAAAGAGAGGGCACGGTCATAGTAATATCTAGGACTCACTCGGATTAGATGGAGGAAGTACACAAAGAAAACGGTGAGATGAGAGGTAACCCGGGTTTCTGGCATGGTTGGAAATGAGGAAAAGCAGACCTGAGAAGAGAGAGCTGAGCTTCCTGAACTCATGTTGCAGCTACATGCAACCTTAATCTGCGAGTGGTTTAGAATCTGGTAGTCAATGGGAACACAGGACTCCTGAGACTCCAAGTGATCTTTGAGACTTTTGTTGCTATTCTTTCCAAACTTGTGAGTGACCATCAGGAAACTGGTTTACCAAATTACTATTGCATAGAAAGATTTTTTTCCACCTTCCAAATACACAGAGAGGGGCAACACTAAGGAACAGAACATGCTAGGATCCTGATTGTGCAGAAAGCAAACAAGGGTGCTAGCACACCCCTGTCTCAAGGCATCTGCACCTCCGGTCCCCTCTGCTGGCATCTTCGTGGCCAGCTTTCACTGCATTTTTTCTTGTAATAACAGGGGCTCCGGAAGCCAGAGGAATCAGCAGCGCTCCTCACTCGGGCACTCTGTTCTCCTCCGCTCCGTAGCACGTGCTGCACTTCCTGGCTCTGATCGTGATACCGTCTACCACCCAGCAAGCACGGGCACAACTGCTGCTCAGTGTGTATCTTTCCCCCTAGAAAAAAAATCATTTCCACGAGAGCAGGACTCCTGTTCCAGTCACAGCTCTACCCACAGCTTCTACGGCATGGTCCCATACAGTAGGCACTAGATAAAAATGACATGAATGGGTGTAGCCTTTAGCTTGGGCCTGGACCCAGCATACACCTTAGTTTCAAGAGTTCTCAGGTTGACTGCTTATCACGTGTGTAACTTCCAATGCCATGACAGCTACATCCTTCCTCATTGACTGAATTCAAATAAAATTACTAATCCTAGAACTTATGGAGTCAACGGATGTGCTATATTTGGTGTGGGAGTAGGGGTTTGAAAATATGAACACGCATCAGTATCACTTTTTAAAGCAGGTGGCTGGACTCCAGCCCTGGAAAGACTGAGAGGGTAGATCTGGGATGGGGTGTAAAACTTTACTATTGTAGCAAATTCCCAAGAGACATTGATGTTGCTGGTCAGGGGACTACATGTGGAGAAGCAAAACATCAGCACTATCAAGCAATCACAGCAGAAACATGGCAAAAGTATTCCTTGTTAGGGAGCTCAGATGTTTCATTGTATTGGTGATGGAAGAGTCGGTCCCAAGGGGAAGAGGTCGCTTTTCCTCTGTCTACAAGGCTTGCAGTTTTTAAAACCCAATTTATTATTATTTTTCTCTTATTTTTATTTCTTAAAAATAATTTTTTGTGCACACTTAAACTATACTGTATGATTTTATGAAATGCCTACATATAGTAAAATGGTTATTGGTGAAACAAGTTAACATAGTGACCTTTTTATTTTTAAAGTGCCAACAGCAGTTAAAGTCTACAAAGTAGAATTCCTACACATAATCTGGAACGCTCTTGATTTTCCAGTTGCATTTAAATATTACTCTCCATTGCATTTAGTCCGTATTGCAATGCTCAAAAAGGTGAATTTGCATTAAAAGAGCATTGGAGAGGTAGAAGAAAACAAAGCAAAATATCATGATAAGAAGAACCACCATACGCAAACACAAGGACAGCCTCATGGTGCAGGAACATTTCCTATGCTGCTCTGTTGTATAAGGCTGTGGGAATATCCTCCTTCATGTGATCTTTAAGCCCTTTTCGACTCTGACTTAAATCCACACAGATTTTAATGTAAAGATAAGCAGAAATAGAGGCATGCTATTTACTCTACAAACCAGAACACTCTGAAAGATAATGCAATATGATTAATTGCCCTGGGTTAATAGCTATCAAACAGGATCATGGAGGGAAAATGACTTCTGGACATGTTAGAAAAAAATCAGATCTCGGGGATTTTTTATTTGCTGGTTTTTGCTTTACCATTCTGAAGGGTTTCTGAAATTCATTTATAGTTGCTATGCCTGCACCTTCCCTTCTGCACTGAAAATCTTCCTACGTGCACATGAACTGGAGGCTCCCACCTGCTGCTAGCTGTGAAGGAGCATGATGCCCACAACATAGCTTCTATCCCATTGGAGCCATGTGGGTTTGGATCTCTGTGCCTTTGTTTCCCTAGGGCCAGGTTATGCACAGTAAAACCTACCCCATAGAATTCCATTCAGCAGTAGCACAGACCACTAGAGAGGGTCTGCTCCATGGCTCCTGTTTGCTATACACCCATTTCTTTTTCTTTTCCAAAATATTCACACAGTAAAAAATTAATCCTACTATCCAAAGAGGTGCATATGATTTATTAACTCCAACAAGAGCTTCCAGCTATGCTTCTGAGGACAAACGGTAGGAGTGGACAGAGGCAGACGGGGGCATGGTGTAGGAAACAAATCAGCGGGGAAACCTCAAGCCTGTTATCTAAGGCGCCTCAGTGTTCATTTTATGATTTGACATTTTATTGACAGAGAATGTGTGTTTTTAGATCTTCATCAAGGGGAACATGGGTTTATAAGTGATAAAAACACTGACAGAATTAACATAATTGATTGAATTTCTGGATAGGGGTCAAAGAAAATGGGAGAAAAATCTAGCAATGTGTAGAGAGTGATACAGGGACCAGAGACCTCGTGTGGTGGGCCGGTCACCCCAGGGTCACCTGGTGTGAGCTATTTCTGCTTTTATGGCTTCTTATCTCATTCTCCTTTTACATAGATGCTTTAAAAGGACCATAATAATCTGCAGTGACTTTTCTTGGTGGAAGTGCTAGAGATGGCACTGAGGAATTAGGGGGACGGCAGACTCTTTGAGTGGGAGGGGAGCTTTGCCCGTAAGTTACATTTCTTGGCTGCCATCAGAATTCCATGCCACAGGGTTAACTATTCTTCATTAATTATCCTAGAGGTTTTTAAATGTCAGAGCTGAAAGGACCTCCTGGGATGTCAATGAACCCAACACACTAATTTCAAAGATGAGAAAAAAAGCCCAGAGATGCAAAGTAAAGTATGCCTCAGATAGATGACTATTGCTGCGCATGGTTTAGAAGGCAGGAGGCCAATGGTAATCACGTTGCGGGACAAACATGTGTAAATGTAAGGGTGATGCCGGAAGCTGTATTCTAGAAGAGTAACAACCTGATTAACTCCAGGTGTCCAGACCGCTCATTAAGTTACCGCTTCATTGTAGTTTCTATGATTTCAATGAAAGTAGAGTCTTCAAAACTATGTATTGTTTTGTACAATTACAAAAGAAAAAAAAACAGCTGGAAAACAAGCGATTATGTCTGCAAGTCAACTTTCTGATCTGGCTTCTCCTGACTCACTCCTCCTGTTGTCTTCTACGATTAAGAATAAAGAAGATTCTCCTAAGCAGAACGTCTGATTTCAAAAGAGGCCTTCAGTCCAGGGAAGAAACTGCCAAGCAAGAGATGCTCATCAAAGATACCTTACTGTAGGGAAACCAGCGAGCGCTAATTAGGCTGGAGGGGACTCCGGGGTCTCCTAATGAGTCACGTGCTGGGTGGTGGAGAGTCTAACCCTGGACCCTCATGGTCCTCAGGGTGATGAGCAGTCTTGGGGGTGACAGGAGAGGGTACCGAGCTGCTCTAAGCCTCACTGGATAGCTCCAATACTGTGCTCAGCATTATCAGCATAGCTGTCCTGACCTGTCGTTTACACAAGCCACAGCCGTCGCCAGGCCCTGTGCCACATGACAACACGGTGATGCCTTTTTATTTTTCTACTTGTGTCCCCTTCTCTTTCATACCTGTTCTATTTTATTATAGAAGTGATGAAATTGATTAATTATGAAAGACAGCCATAGAGTTTTTCCCTATTAAGGCTGAGATGCTTTTTAAAGAAAATGGAATTTAAACCAAGACAGTGGAGATCGGAGCAGAGTGAGCTTTTTCACTTGCATTGAGCGTCTGATTTGGTGCATGTGAACAGGGCGTGTCTTTAAGACACAAGTGCAAAGATTGCTCTTTGGTGTTACTAGAAATCTCTAAGTTTCTTCTGAAGGTGCCAGGAGCACAGGTCCATTAAAGGCAGGCTTACATGACAGCTGTGACAGTAATCAGACCGACTCTTCCTGAGGACCCCTGTGTGCGAGGTTGCTTTAAGCACTTTATGTAATTGACTGTTTCCTTCTCAGACAGCCCGTGAGGTCCGCCCTGCTGCTCTTTTCACCTGTAAAGCCCAAAGGAAGTAAGTCTCAACAAGTCTCCCCATCAGAGAACCGGCCTCTGAAGGGCCTGGCATGTCCCCCCAGTCAGTCCTCCAAGCCCATGCACTCAACTCTTGTCCACTGTACACGCACAAGTTAATGAAGCTGCCACTCACACCTCAGTATGAATTAAAGCCCCCAAATATCAGAGTGGTACTGAAACTTCTACTATCGTTTAGCTACGGTGGTTTCTTCTGTCTTCTATTTTCCTACCCATAGCTCATAAAATAGGTTTGTGGTGTTGTCGGTAAGAAAAGACTCAATCTCTCTATAAAGATCATATTTTTCCATTCAGTAAGTACTTATCAAGTGCTATTAGAAGCCAGCAGGGCACTGAACCTGGCTTTGCAGACAGTGATGGACCAAACATGTGAATTACACCCTCCAAATCCCACAGTCTGTCATTGCTGTGTCTCCCAAAGACTCACCTCTGGGAACCAGAAAACATGTTTGTATTGCAGTGAAGAGGTGACCCTGAAACCCACTGCTACTCTAAGCTCTGCCAAGTACCACAGAGGTGAAGGGTACTGATCCATGTATCTCCCACCAGGTAATTTTTATTCATGTATTTATTTGTGTGTGTGTGGTAGTGGGGATTGAACCTAGGGGTACTTTACCATAAGCTACCCCTCCAACCCTTCTGATTTGGTTATTTTTTAAATTTGGGACAGGGTTTTGCTATATTGTCCATACAAGTCTCAGACCTGAGATCCTTCTGCCTCAGCCTCTGGAGGTGCTCGGATCGCAGGTGTGCACCTCAGCACCTGGCTGTCACTGCCAGGTTAAACAACATGGGTGCATCACACTCCCCAAAGGAGCTGCAAGTACAGATAAACAGATACACTATTTATGCTGCATCACATGACAAGACCTTGCACAACACAAGTCCTATGCTGTGGACTTCATGAGGGATTACAGAACCTCATAAAAGGGTGGCCTAATCCATCTAGGGTGGGTCATGAATGATTCCCAAGGAAATAATATCTAAGTTAAGAACCCATGAGTGGGTGTGCCAAATGAATGAAGGAGGCAGGCAGGGGTACACCAAAACACCCAGGGAAAAGGAGAGCAACAGGTTCATCTTGACAGGGGGACACTGTGGCCTGGCCTCCTGAAGCTCACGATATCCTTGGAGGCAGGTAGGGACCCACAACCCTGACCCAGTCCTACATGTACACCCTCTCAGGTCACCTAGCTAGTGCGAAGGTGCTCCAGTGTGTGCTCAGGGCTTGGCACAGCCCAACTCCACAATCAGGAATGGGTCACGCAGACACAGAAAGGTACAGAACATGAAACCTATTGGATGCCAGCTGTGTGCACCTCCCCTGAGAGCTAAAGAGGGAAAATAAAACCTGCCAAATACCGTGAAGAGTCAGACTGTTGAGTCCACTGTCAAAGAAGAGCAACTTCCAGTTATTTTGTGACCTGAAGGTCGCAGAAACTGGCTTTTAAAGCGAAGTAAAAATTGGGCTAATTTTAAAATCAATGACTTTTACCAAAATATAGCTACAGAACACAGGATCCACGGCCACAGAGTGGGAAAGACAAGCTACTTCTTTTCTTTTGGAGACATGGGGTGCTACTGCAACTGGCAGGCATTGGTATTTTTAGCAGGAATATAACCAGAATCTGGTAAAAGAAGAAAAAAACTGGATTCAAGAAGAGGCAGAGGAAGGACAGTCTGCATGACATGTATAATATCAAGTTGACTTTCTCTTCAACCAAAAGCCTGATATGATGGAAACTATGAAATTAGTTTTGGAAACCCTGAATGCTGAGCAATGCGAGTGGGACATGGAGGCTTTCAAAAGGATTGACGTGAGACTTGTTGGGCAATTTGAAATCTTGGGAAAAGCTTTTAAGATTAGCCTAGTACTGATAAAACCATAGAACCTTCTTGAATTTTATTTTATTTTTATTTATTTATTTTTGCTAATGAGCCCTTAGCAACACCCCTGCTTGCATTCCTTCCTCTGCAGGTATCTTTTGGAAAAAGTTCCCATGTGACCTGTGAAACACTGATGAACGCTATGGCTATGGTATAGCAAATCAACCTGATTATCTCATTGAACCAATAAACCCAACAGATGAGGCGCTGTTTGCTGGAATAAATAGCAAAGCCAACAGAAGATAAACTTGGAAATGTATCATGGCAAAGCTCCAAAGTTTAATATAAACACTTGCTTTAATGTGTTATATGAATAGTCACACTTGGAAATTAAAGCACTCCTAAAGAATGGGAGAACTGAAGTCTGTAATGTTGAATCACCTGATCATCTGTGTCATGTGTGACAAATCAAATTCGAGTTTTGTTGGTAGTAAGCCTTGGCCAATTGAAAATATTATGCTAACAAACGTGTTACTTGGAACATCCCAGAAGAACATGAACCAGGCTGTTAATGGAACAGGACTCAGGAAGAGTGAGTAATGTGACTCCACGTATATACCCTAATACTGACAGTTGCAATGTGAAAATAAAAATTTTAAAGATAAAAATAAATAAAAATCGCTTTGAGGCCTCTATTCTCCAAATGGTCTCTAACTCGGTAGCTACAGCAGTTTCCTACAATAAATCTGATGAAACCGCCCTTGTTATAGATGTGGGAGTTGAGTGTTTAATGGTGGGCTGGGGAGGAGCCACATGCTGCCCCTGGAACCTCGCGCCCACTTCTTGGGCATAGGATGCTAAGCTGAGAGCATTCGCATTTTGAGACGACAGGCCACAGGCAAGCTTAGTTACATCGCTGATGTCACTGTCAAGTGCCTGCTTTTTGTGGGAAAGTACTAGCTCTCCTGTTCTCCTTCCTCTATTTATTGTTTCTTAAAATGTGGGCATGGGAGCAATTTACAAAGAACATGCACAAAATGCTAAGAAATGCCCAGAGGAGCAGTGCTGGCCCTTCCCTCTGCCAGCTTTCTTCTGGTTTCAAAAATGGCAGCTTCTACCCCAGATAAATAAATTTTTAAAATAATTCTAATACCCATATGTAAAACCAGCATAAATAGCCATTGAACTTAGCAAGGAAGCTGCCGTTGCCATCCGGCTGTGACCAGATGGGAATAGCCCCTGTCTCTCCACTCGCTGCTTAATGTTGTATTTGTTGTCACAAATGTCCCCTCTTCCTTTCCACGGCTCTCCCAGAGATTTAACTGTTATCCCCACCGACAGAGGAGTTGTCAAGTGCAATCAGCTGCACACGAGTCTCAGACTGCATGAGGGAACTGGAAGCCCCTGCTTCTGCACTGACTGGCATTATCCAACCAAAGAGCCTAAATTAAACAGGAGGGAAGATCAAGCATCTAGGGCCTTAAACAGGGAGGAAAGGGGAATTTCTAATCGGCTTGTGCTTGAAAAGGGACTGGAAATTATTCCATGCTCCTTCTATCAGTCTGGTTATGTTCTGGGAGAGACTTCAGAACATTGTTTGCATGATTCTGCGCCGGAACAGACAACAGTGGCTTCATCAGATCTGCCTGGAATGTGTCAGGCTCACCATCAGCAGACCAAGGCCTGCAGACCCAGAAGTTTGCCCAGAAGACACTGTTTGGAAAAAGTGACCCTTTAGCCAAGGTCTTCCCTCTAGGTAACAAAGCAGCCCAGTCTGTCCGTTACCTTTGGTAAAGCCCCCTCTCCATGACAAAGCTTGTCTCTCAAGTTAGCATTCCTCCAGGCACTGATTAACCTGATTAATTCCTTCACCAGGATGGGAGGTCATCCACCCCTCAGTTATTACCTTAGCTGAATTGCCTTTGGAGAAACAGGCGTTTATAGAGAGGGACTGATGCCTTTCCAAACAAGGGATTGCACTAGAAATGTCAGCAACAGGTGATGTTTTGAACATTTGATTTATTCGAAGGAAATAATACAAAATTTAATAGAAACCATGTACATTTTGCTTTAGTATCTATTTCCCACAGAATGTCTTTTTAATTCTTACATCCTTTAGTGATGCTGTTATAAAAATCTCTACATGGATAGATAATCAAATGCAAATATGACCAAGAAATGTCTATTTTACTTTTGAATTACAATGTCTTCCATTCAAACAGCAGCTTTTAAACCTGCAGAGCTTCCTCTGTTCAGTGCCAGCACCCCTTCAACACATCTCCGTGTGACCAGGCTCAACGTCAGTTCGCTCATCTCTCCAATAGGCTATGCGTGTTTCTCTGATTACTTTTTGAAGTTCAGTGCACATCAGCACATGCGCTGTTGAGCTGATGTGAGCTGATTTAATGCGACATTTACAGAGATGACCCCTTGGGATTCCAAAGTCATCTGAAAAAGGACTTTGGGTGACACACCTTTTCAAGGGCTTGTCGCCATTAATCAAATGTGAAAAAGTCCAGGGGTGCAGATTCATCTTATGAAACCAGCTTGTAAAATATGTAAATAAGATAAGTGAAATAAATACCAATCTTGCCTTAAATATTATTCCTGAGGTCACTGGTAATTGATTTGATGAGATGGACCAACTTTGAACTCTTAAGCTTTTCTGAGTTAATGGTGGCATAATGAAAGCCACTATTATGATCACTTAGAAAAGGCATAAGGAAACAAAATACTAACAGGCTTCTCCTGAAATTACATATGGATTAGGTGTTTGTACCAATTTGTAGTAAATATAACCATCACTCTTAAGTACCTATAAACTGTAACTCACCTAAAACTGTGTTTTTTGGTTGTCTATCTATCCCCAATTTCCCAAAATTCAATGAGTAAATTCCAGATATAAGATCAGTTTTTGCTCTTCAAGGGGCTGTAAAGATAAATGGACATTATCATCAAGAAGTTTAAAGTCTTACCGGAGAAAATGTTTAACAATAGAGGACACTAGGAAAACTGAATGCAGAACAAATCTGTTCTATCTTGCTAACTTTTATGTAACCATAAAATTATCCCCCATAAATTCATTAAATAATCTTACTGATGAAATAAAGCAATTTGTATATAATCATAAAGAGATAATCTATAAAAACAGCTGAAGATCATTAATAGCAAATGATTCTACTTAATTGTCAATCAATAATTCTGACAGCAGGTCCCAGACAGACTAGGGATAAGCCAGCCATAAGGGATCTGGTGAAAATGACTCACTGTGAGGTCATCTTTTTTGATCTGTTATAATTATATAGTGAACCCATTAATGTGAGCTGATTTTACGTACACCCCGTGATATAACAGATTTTATAAAATTTCTCTGCCTTCTATAAAACATGTCTCCCTTTCATTATACCCAAATACAGAACAAAACAAAATTAGCCAAATTTTGAAACAATTGGCCATTTGAATACCCAAAACAAGCCACACTAATCAAACCCAATCCTTGAAAAATACTCAGATCTGAAACATGAGTCACAAATTCCAAAAGTCCAGATAGAAGTCCATTTGCTGGAGAACAAAGAATAGGACATTTTTCTAAACTCAGTTTTTAACTGTAATTCCCAGGAGTTATTTTAGTTACATAGCACTCCAAATTCGTTTTAGCAGAAAGGAAATGAAAGCAAGTAGTGGTTTCATGAAAAATTATGTGCTTAGGTTTTACTCCTTCTGAATAAAAAAAAATGGTCTCTATCTGGTGCATCATGTACAGTATATGTGATTAAATAAATCTGCCACATTGTTAATCACTTTGAGGCAGATGTGACAAATAACCAAATTCTATGAGTGTATTTGTAGCATGGATGGGATAGATGGTTGAAAGCGGGTAGAGTGAGGAAGTACAATGCCTACCTAGTGAATGAGCAGTTTCTTCCCAAGAAGAGGTAAGGAGATGAGCCCCACCTGGCTCTGACAGCAAGGCTGATGTTCAGGGACTCTGTGCCTCAGCATCTCTATCTGCCTGGCAAGGTTAATCAGACTCTTGTTGTCCATCAAATTGTATTATGGTGCAGTGCCGGAAAGTCCCTTCCCACTGAGAGCTACCTTGGAGTTGGGAAAGCTGCAAGTCCCTGTGGTTTCATCAAATTAAAGCCTTGGGGATACTGAACTTTCACTCTGCTTCACTCTGCTTCAAGAACTCCATTGTCCTGGAGATGTGTTTAAGTTAATATAATGAGAGAGCTGTAATGAGCTTCTACTGCATTCCTGAGACATTTTGCTTTTTGTTAGACTAAAGTGCATCAGATGAAGAAAGAAGAAATCAGGGAATTGGGGTATAAGTTATAAGGCAAGGAACCTTAGATTATGCTGAGGATCAAGGTAGAGATGAAAACAGACTCCAGGTGAGAAATGAGTCACCCTAGCTGCTGTATCCCTGTTAATGATTTAGGTGGATAAAGAATAGCAGCTTTCTAGAAGCTTAGACATCCTTTAATTCCATCATCTTAGACTATGCTGTCACAATTACCCTGAGAAAATATAAAGAAACTAGATGACCAGTCATGCAATTGGCATATTATCCACCGTGCACCCTCAGCTTCTAGAGACTGCTGCAACCCTCCCATTGCTGAAAGCTATGGAAAGCCCTGTGATCTGTTTGTCTTGAAAACATATTGATTGATTCTTCCTGGCCACAGTTGTAGAACTGCTGATTATTTCCCAGGTATGAAAAGACCTCTGCAGACCATTCCACTGTTAGAACCATTTCTGCTGACTGTCCATTTGATGAACTGAGGTCAGAACAGAATACCTTCTTGACTCCTAAGACATTTGCATGTTTTGGGGTTATATAAGTATTGTCAAACAGTGTGTATTATAAGGCAGAACTAGAAAGACCTGACATCTGGCGCTGGAAGAGCATGACGATTCCCATGTTTAATCACACAAGAGTCTCGGTTCCTTGAGTCAGGCTCAGATCATTGACTGTCACTCAGTAATGAGATGCTGGTGTTCCTCCGGTTCCTCCCATGGAGTGATTTGACTACCCTCCAGCACAAAGGAAGTACAAACGTGAATGTAAGCATTGATGCTTTTAGGATGTGAGCAGAAGCTCCCTTAAACTTGTTATGGGAATAAATCTTCTTAATTTAAATCAAACACATTTTTAGGGGAAACTTTTGCAACCAATGAAACTGACACCATTGCAATACAGCACGACCGTTAGGCAGAAAACCGGATGGAAAAAAAATGAGAAGCGGGCATTTGTCAGGAATTCCTGTTGGAGGCCTAAGTTGACCAACGCCAAGTGTATACCTTGTGTCATCACTGAGAATCAAACATATTCACCAGGATTTACAGACACTAATTGAAAATGTAGGCCAAATTGTATATTTGTTGACTGTGATAAGGGAACTACCAAAAGCAAAAACTCCCTTGCTATAAAAGCTATACATTTTCTATGAAGAAAAAATGGAAAATACAAATTTTGAAAGGAGGAAAGAATAGCTCCAAGTTCCCTACATATTACCTTTCAACAGCTGTATATTCTTTCAGACTTTGTAGTGCACTTTTGTGTATAAGTTCATGGTTAAACCACATGTTTTGTTAAATAATATCTCATCGGCATCTTTCCATGAACAGCTTAGATAGGGGCCGGGATGGCTCAGTGCTATAGCACTTTTCTAGCTGCAAAGCTATGAGTTCATCTCCAGCACCACAAAAGTAAAAAAATAAATGGGTGGATTGGTTTAGATGATGGTTACATCATATTTCTTGGCTAAATGCTATTCCATTCTATTGGAAAACTTTCTAACCAATCTTCTGTTGTCAACTAGCTAGAATTTGCTATTTAGTGTTTGACATGCGTGGGTCTAAGATTTCAATTTGCTTTGTAATCAACATACTGGTAGTTTTATCTATATACAGGTTACAGATCATTGCATTAGGATATGACTAAGTTTGAGTCAAATATATGTTCTTAAAAGCATTTTTATGGAGCTTTCAATACTGTCCATCAACAAGTCTCTATCATTTTAAACATCTACCATCAGGAGAGGAGCTTCAAGATGGTTGTACACCTTCACAATTGTTGGTTGTTGTCTTTGAAAATTTTCTTTAGATCTTATTTTAATATTTCAATGTTAATAATTTTAATAAAACATTCAGCATATTTATAACTAGGAGAACTGGAGTCTGGTTTCTGATTTCTAAAGGAAATAATTGAAAGTAGGAAGTATGTTTCCTCCAATCTCCGCACAACACATGCAGCACACTTTAGTAATATAGGGCTTATTAGTCTAGCCTTCCAAAGCCAAACAGAAGTCCTTACCAAGACGCTCTGCCAAAGTTGACCACAAAACCTTACGAGCCAAAAGTTCTTAAATTGGGTATGATGAAAAGAAAAAAACCCTCCAAGTTGAAGTGGAAGAAAGCGAGAAGTCTTGCATCGGGAGAGAAAGAGGAGACAGTTCAACTGCTACCCCTGGGCCCTATTTAGTTACTTTCACACTTTAAATGAACCGATCTCTTTTTTTACTAAGTAAATGGTTGAAATAGCATAGCTCCTCACTTCAGCTTAGAAACAGAACATTCCCTCACAGTGGGTTTATATTACATAACAGTTTTGAAACAAAATAAAGTTGATGTGAAGCCATTAAACCAAGCCACCAAAAGAGCGGCATCTGGTGTGGTGGCGTGAAGACAGTGGCTATTCTCACAGCAGGCAATCGGGCCTCCAGGACCACTCCAGGATGATTCAGTCCACACCTTAGGGTACAGAGATGCATATTCTACAAAGGTGACACGACAGAGTCCAGCCAGCTCTGTCCACAATCGCCTCCTGTTGTTAGGTAGACACAGGAAGAAAAGCAAAGTGTGCTGATGTTACGAACAGACAAAGTTCTACGCATTCAGTTATCTACAAAATAGCCATCTATGAAGCCCTGCTTATGTTACGGGGAAGAATGAAATCCTGGAGAGAAGATCATAGCTCAGTTTCTGGAAAAAACAACTAGGTTTTATAATCAAGAAAGCTTAACTCCAAAACCTGACTTCACCACTTAGCAGCTATGATATTTGAATAAGTTAACTTCTTCAATTGCAGCTTCCTCTTTAGCATCTAAAGATAATAATGACAATACTCCTCTTTCCAGGTTACTATATTATAGATAATGTATCCAACCAGGGCACAATGGAGAAAGATAGAAATAATGGATAATATATCAAAGTGGTAGCCCCTTGCTCAACTTAATCACCTCTGGGTTGGAATGAGATAAGAGAATGTGGGTAAAAATACACAGAAGAAAATCAAAATGGGTTTTATTCTCTCTATTGTGTATGTAAATCATAATAAGCTCAATTTAAGCAGTCAATATTCTTAGGCTATGTTTTCTATTTTTATTAATATCATTGTTCATATTAGTGTATTATTTTTGTGATGTGCCCTTTATGAGAAGCTGAGAGTCCTATTTCCATGGAAACAGGACTTAAAAAACTCAAAGACATTGTCTTTGTTCTATTTCATTTCTTTGAGAATCACTTAGGACAGCATTGTTAAAAAACATTTTATTAATTGTCTAATTTTTCAGGATATTCTTCTAAAAACCATGTGGAGAAAATTACTAGGATGACATACAACAGTTTCCAATAAAACTCGCCCAACACGTTGCAAAACTGTACACTAAAATCCAAACTCGTTCCATTTTCTTTCATTCTCAATAACTAGGAGAAAAAAAAAAACCGTAAGACTTCAGTTTCCTAAATTTTTGCAAGTATTTGAGCCCTGGAGGTGGAGCCTGAGGGGCCAACAAACGCAGGCCTGATAACCTCAGGCTGCTTTGTGAAGGACGGCTTGCTGTCCAGGTGATGGCGCTCCATGGAAGGGTCTCTGGAAAGACCACAGCAAGGTCAAGGGCCAGTTGCCCAGCTCTTCAGAGCACTCTCTACAGTGCTATGCCTGGGCACAGTGATTCTACAAATGCCCATTCCAGTTCACCCATCTGCCAAGGAAATGTTTTCCTACACCTGAATTAAGTGGAGGACTGCTTTATTAAAGGTTGGATGGGATGGATAATCCTGCTCCAGCTATCACTCATGGCTTCGTATGTGAAGGGAATTCATGGTAATATATTTATTGCTTCTTGCCACCTCAAATAATATAAGTTGCTGAGATTTTGAGATGGAACCAGGGACAGGAGGAAGATAGTGAAGGTCCTTTATGTTGCCACTAGGATACGCATCACAATCAGTGTTGAACAGGGGCTAATGTAGACTGATTCATTTGCCTACCCAGTGCCTTGGCAGTGCCTGGTAAAAATGACAGAAGAAAAGAATGGGAGGGAAGAAGACAGGCCATGGCTTCCGCCACACAGGGCCATGAACAGTAGGAAAATTGAAATTTCATTGTCACTGTATTTCTCTCTTTGTGCTTGGGTTAGGAAAGAGAAACGGAAGTTTTTGATGCCAACGTGACAGCTTGCAGCTACTCTATGCTGATAATCTGGATCTCTTAGCAGGGCTATGAGAAGTCTCCTCTGGATTATTTGTCTGCATTTGGAGGGTTCACTACCCCACCTCCCACCAAAGCTGGTGGTCTAGAGAATCATTTCAGTCACTGGTGTCTACACAAACATGAAGCAGTTGATGGTTTTCAGCAGATGATAAAATCAGCAGATTTCTGTTTACAAAGGAATGAGACAACTTTAAAGAAAAACAAGTTAAATAGATGAAAACTAAATTCTTGGGCAGTTGGAACTTGATCAAATTAAGCCGGGAAGAGAAAGAGGAGGAGCCATTCCCAGGCTGGGCTGTGGACCTGCCTATTTCAGCCTCTGGCCCCGGCTCCTAATGAAGTCTGCCTCTTCTGGGTGCCCCAGTCCTTTTATTAAACCCGTCTCCTCCCATTGCTCAAACCGATGCAAGGTAACCAAACATTGAACTGATGCAGCTGAGGATTAGTGAGTGGCGATTAGCCCTTCAAAGGATCTCACCATTCCCTTTAGTGGAAGAATACAGGGGTCAAAGCAGCATCACAAACAGGGAGAAGAAGGAGGGGGGGAGAAGGCAAGAGGAAAAGGAAACATGAAGATTAAAAGCACTGTTAGTCTTCCATAGCCAGAATTTCCTACTTTGGTGTGCTAAATTTTAATTACAAAAAAAGTAACATCATCAGTTTTTCTGAGAAAACCACTGAAATAAATGTCAAGAATACAGGGATTTCAAGAAGCATTATCGATTGCATGGATTGCAGTTTGTCTAGGGATCATCTTGGAAGAAGACACCCTCAACTGGTATTTTAAGTTCTTGTCACAAGTTCTGAGATGCTCACAAACTAGTGGCTGTCTGGCTATAGTGAAATCTCCCACTGAAACATAAATTTATAGCAAACGGATTCTTAAAGCCAAAGCAATTGTGCAATTCTTGAATTAATGAATCCATCCGCCGCACCATTTGACAACTGAAATAGAGTGAGCAATTTCCCACACCAACCCCCTTTCCTCTCCAGCTCACTGTGGAAGCACAAGGCTATTTGGAGGGTTTTATTTTGACATCTACTTGTTTCATAGTCCCCCACTCCAGATGAGGCTGTCACATACAACATCTAATTTCATCCCGAGGACAACTGCATTAGACAAGCGCTTTGTCTCTGCTTTACGACTGAGGAGTCCTTCAGGTGGAGAGGCGACAGAACTTGCTTAGAGCCTAGGCTCCTAAGGAGAACTGGGTTTCCAGAGGAGGTCTCCCAACAGAAAGGACGGTCACATGGTAATAGTGAATGCTTTCCATTTGCCGCGTGCTTTTAATATACTTATAAATTTAATCTTCACAAGAATTTTAAGAATGTAAGAAAGTCCTATTTTAAATATGAGGACAATGTAGCACAGAGTTGCTATAAAATATCCCTAAGGCCAAAACGCTGGCAGAGCCAGGATTGAAAACTGGGCAGCGTGACTCCAGAACCTAAGTCCTGGATCACCCATGTGCCAGGGGAGAGAGGAGAACCATACTTCCACCTCCCAGGCTGGTGTCTGAATTCTCTCTTAACTCTTCTGGGTTTTTTGTTTGTTTTCTTTTCTTTTGTTGTTAACAGGCATAGAGAAATTGCTAAAAGCAGCCTGTAGTGAATTTTTTAAATGGAAACAGTTATTTTTTATCTGTTCAACAATTGTATGATCTCCAGAGAAATCTTGTATACTTATAAATCAGTTATAATCAATAAATATTCAGAGAGCATGAGTAAAAACTCAGCTGGAAAGTCCCAGAAAAGAGTCCTTCCTTGCAGTGCAAGAGATGAATTGTGAGAAGCTCTCCGAATTTTGCAGTACGACTTTTCTTTCCGAAATACACCTCTGCAGAGCCACTGGGCTAGAAAGTGCTGTATTCCAGAGAGTACCAGCTCTCTCTAGCTCTATGGCCTTGCTAATACCACCTTCTCTTCTGAGCATGAGTGTTATAAAACAGGAATTATAACATCAAAAGATTGTTGAGAGAAAAAAAAATGGAGCCATACATTTCAATGCACTTGGAAAACTATAACATAGAAATAAAAAATAGTGTTGTAAGTATTGAACTGGTCCCTTATGATGCCATTAGCAGTCTCACCATGACAAGTAATAGAACAAGCCTAATCAGAGGAGAACTGAAAATATGGCTAATCTCTCCCATGGAGTTGCTCTGCTAAATTAGTAATTCATATCAGAAGTCACAAATATTGTTGCATTATCTATTCTAGGTATTAAACTCTAAATAAATCATGGATTAGGGAAAGAATATTTGAACACAAAATCTATAAATCTTTAATTTGTACCAAAATTATCATCACATGTAAATAAAGTTGATTTTTTTTTCAAATTGCAGGATTTTCTGCACTCTTTAATATTTGAAAGTGCATTGCAAAACAGAGAGGAAAAAGAGACAGACACAGAAAGAGGACATGAGAAAAGGAGGGAAAGAAGTGGAGGGAATAGAGGAGGAGAAGCAAGAGAAGCAGGAAGAGGAAGAAAGTGGGAAAGAGGGAGAGAAAGACAGGAAAAGAGAGAGGAGTGGTGCACAGCATTTTCCAAACTTCACTAACAATGAATATTAGGGAAAAGTATAACTGGGTAACTAAGTGTGAAAAAATAGCCAAGAAATCGTGAAGACTGTCCCCATGTTCTATAAATCATGACCAAGGCATTTATGTAGATCTCAAGTTAAACAGAACTGTTCAATTGTTTTGATCAATCATAGGAGATAGTAGAAGGAATTTTAAAACACAAAAATATATGACCATTGATAATTCAAGAATGCAATCCTGCATTTTAGTCTATAATAATTCTTTTCAGAAGTCAAATGATAGATAATAATATAGAATATAGAACAGCTGTGAGCTGGAGCACTGGCTCAGTCGTGGGAGCGCTTGAGGGGCATGTATGAGGACCCGGGTTTAAACCCCAACACCACATACACAACTAAGTGTCAGAGAAACAAAAGCCAGATGAAAAAATAAATAAAACTGATTCTCTCTTAATCTCTCACTCTCTCCCCCTCTCTCTCTCTCTCTTTAAAAGAAATCCTATAGAAGGGCTAAAAACAAAACAAAAAATGTAATCTTTTGTTTTAAAGAGAGAGAGAGAAAGAGAGCTAATTTTAGTTTTTCATCTGGTTTTTGTTTTCCACCATTTAGTTGCATATGTGGTCCTGGAATGGAACCCAGGTCCTCACACATGCCAGGAAAGCACCCTACCACTGACCCTTCTCTCCAGCCCTGTAATCTTCCTTTTTTAAAACATGATTTCCATGGTTTTTATAGTAAGATGATGAAAAGAGGAGATAGCATGAAGAAAAATCAGGCTTGTAAGATACGGGCGAAGCCCAGATCCATTCAGAAAGATTCTTTTTTTCTGCTAAAATTCATAATGAGGAACACTAGCATAATTTGGATTTTGTTTACATTTCTAACCACTTATTTCACCACATATTCATTGTTTTCTTGCCCTGCTAAACAGTAAGCATTTCTGCTTTCATATCACTCTAAGAACATTGTAAGGGGTTAACTTCAGCACAACACTAGCCCAATAATTGCATATGCTTGGATGCCAAAGGATGAGGAATAGAGGATTAAGGTCAAGCATCGATTCCCTTTAAGACCAGCAATAAACACATGAACCGCCAACTGCACAATAAACGTCCTTGTGTATAGAAGGCATTAGAATGAATGCTTCTGAGGGGAATTAGGCTGTCTAAATCTTTTGTCCCAGGATAGGGAATGTGGACTGATTATCACAGATCCCTTTCTTGACATCAATGTGGAGGAGATGCTGCAGTGTTGGGTCCAGGTCATAAACTCCCCAGGGGACAGAGGCCTGGAGGATGGGGTGGAAACAACACTGGCTCCTTCTGTTCTAGTTTCCAAAGATCCCAAAGCAACAGTCAATGAAATTAAGAGCTCAATGCATGCTGTTCCCTAAATGGAAAAAAAAATGCCTCAAAGGCACAGTTTGTATTTCTCCCCCTACAGACTTTGAAAATAGCCTTAATTCAAGATTATTTTTTAAGCTTCAATAGCATTCTCAGCCAGCGGTCTTCTAACTGTTTAAAAAGTTCAGTAAAACAAATAGAAATATTCTCTAAAATATGATACATTTTTAGTCATCAAAAATGAGCTGAAGGGGCTGAAGGGGCTAGAGTGGTGGCTCAACAGTTAGGGCACTTGCCTGGCATGTGCAAGGACCCAGGTTCAAATCCCAGCACCACGTACACAACTAAGTGTTGGAGAAACAAAAACCAATGAACAAATAAATAAAATTGATTTTCTCTCTCCCTCTCCCTCTCTCTCTCTCATTTTAAGGTGAGCTGAAAGGGGCTGGAAAGGTGGCTCAGTGGTAGAGCGCTTGCCTAGCATGAATGAGGACCTGAGTTCAAACCCTAGCACCATGTACACAACTAAGTGTTGGAAAAAGAAGAAAAAAGATGAAAAAGTAAATAGATTCTCTCTCTCTCTCTCTTGCTCTCTCTTTAAAAAGTGAGCTGACAAACTATAGAACTAATAGCTGAGGAATATCTTTGGAAGAATTGTGTGTGGTTTTGGTATAAACAATAATCCTTTACAATAAAAGAAAATGAAATTCACTATTTTCATAAATAGCAACTAATATTTGAGTGGCCAGTGTAAGCCAAAGCACCATTTTAAATGTTTCAGTTCATTTAATCATCAAGATGACACTAGGAGGCAGTTCAATTTTAATCAATGTAACCCCCATTTTATAGACAAGAATGTTGAGATTAGAGAAATTAAGGGAAACTCCTAATTCTCTCTTTCCACACTATAATATATGTGTGTTTAGAAATTTTAACAAACCTGCTAACAGTCTCATTTGAAAGGGCTTTGAAATTCAAACACAACACAAAACAAATATTTTTTCAAAAATAGTTTTAAAAATTGAACCAATCCAAGTAGAAGAAACAGGAAGCAATGTGAGAAAACTCAGATAAGCTCATTGCTGTCACAGATTTTCTTGGAAGTTTTATCATAGGACCAAAATCTGCACAGATCCATAGGCCTAAATATAGAATGAGTTAGCACACAGATTTTGCAGGTAACCCAGTGAGCTAAACTTTCAAATATGACATTTTTTTTTAAATGGGGTGCATCTAAATTACCATGGACCTAGCAGATAACATTCGAGATCTGCTGAATCAGAACCTTGAAGAATGGGACTCAATCATGCATGTTTTATGAATGTCCTCAATCAATCTCACACTCAGGCGAAGCTGAGGGTAGGCATCATTATAATTTACCACATTCAAATACTTCCTTACACATCAGTCCTCTAGAAATGGAAGATGATAAGAGAAAGCCTGAACTCGGTGAAGATATTTTGCGAAGCATTATGACAATATGCTTACTTAGCCTTGTGATGGGACACCATCATGACGATTTTGAGAATGTAGTTGGCTGGCCGAGTCCTGTCCTTGTATTTTAACTCATTCCTGGTCAGCATTTATAGCTCCAACAGAACTGGAGTCCATCCCACCCTTCTTCAGAAGAGGACAGCAAAAATTCTTGCACAATGAACCAGTAGAATTTGTTATTTCTCTGCTCAATGAACCTGAGAAATGTGGTTCTACAGACCCTCCTTCTGGGCAGGGAAGGGATGTCCCAAGCCCAACCACCTACCTCCCTGGAAGTCAAGACTCTCAGGATCCTGCCTTTTCTGTTCCAGGACATGGCCCTGCCTTCTCTGATTCCCATAACAGATGAGCACTCCATCTTCCCCTGGACAAGCCTGCATCCAGGCTGAGTCCTGAACTTCCAAATTCACCTAAGTTGTAAGTAATAGAGCAGGTATTCAAATGTGCATCTCTGATTCCAAAAGTAATACTGTTTCAACTTCTGTTCCACACTACTTAGAGATTTCTCCCCAAAGTGAACTGTTTTAAGCCAGCCTGTGGCAAGTGCTGAGTCCTCAACTCTCAAAACTAAGTACTGTCTCTGTTACACCCTCACACTGAAGGTATGCTCTCTTGTTCATGTAAGAATTGCACACTTCAAACACCAGGACAAGGAGAGGCATAACCCTCCTTCTTTTGCTAGAAGATGAAGCTGGACTTACACTCTTGTGTAAGAGAAAGAGGCTCATGCCATTTCAATGCAGGTGTGAACATGAGAGAAGCCACAGCTGGAGATGATATTTAACCCAAAAAGAAAGAATAATTTTACTTTCCTTAGGTACTTGTATATACAACAACAAAAAATCAAAAACATGGAAACCGCATTATGTAAAATATTTGAGTTATACTGCATACTTTTATTACAAAGCTAATGCTTATACTATTGTCAAATATATCTAAAAAGAACAGAGGGTGGGAGAAAGGAAGGGGAAGGGAAAATACTGAAACTGAACTAAAACAAGATACACTGCAAGCGTTTGGAAATATGTCATTACAGATACTACTATTGTCACATATATTAAAATGTTCTTCATAGCTATCAGGATTATGTCACTGTACTTGGGTAGATTAGAATAAATATATACCACAGAAAGAGCAGCAAGCCACCAGGGGGCAGGAGAAGGGAGTTGAGGGAGTGCTGCGGGGGAGGGAGGTTGGCCAAATTATATTGTTGTATTGTGGGCATGTATGAATATGTGACCACAAATCCCATCATTGTGTACAACTATAATGTTCGAGGAAACAATAAAATGAAATAAATGAAAAATAAATCGAGGAAAGCATAATGCTCTCATTAATTTTTCTAAAGCAGTCATTTGATGATTGTCATGAATAGCGTAAGCACACTAGTGGAATTTCGTGAGAAACGGTGGGGTTCGGAGGAAGTGTGGAGGGAACAGGTTTATAGTAAGGAAGGACATGAGGAGTTCAGATTCCCAAAGATTGCAGTTTTGCTACTGGAAAGTTGGGGAAAGTGATTGCTTCTTTGTTGTAATTTCTCTCAGGAGTAAGAGAGTAAGACAGAGAATGAAGAGTGGAAAAGTAAGATGCTTAGAGAAATAGAAACAGGATTCCAGGTGGGGCAAGCAGAGCCGAGGTAACATGAGAGGGCGGGAACTCTGGAAATGACAATTGGGTCACTCCACAGTTGCAATGTTGCCTGCAAAATATGATGCATACTCAGAGTCTGGCTAGCCTAGGACATTGGCATAACGCCATTGGAAATGGCGCTTAAGAAGAGAATGGGAACGCGAAGTGTTGGTGAACTTGGGGAGCCAAAGGAAGTGGAAGAAGGTCCCAGTGGGAGATAAACAAGAGGGACAGTAGGTTGTGGTCAGAGACGAGGATGTTTAACTTAGTGGCTCTGGAAGTGGATAGTGTCCAGGGCTGAGTGCATGTAGGATGGAGAAAGATGCTGGAGAGGAGAGAGTCAAAGATCAGACCAAGGTCCAGAGAGATCAGACAGCATTAGAAATTAGAAGCAGGTCTTAGAGTTTAGAAGACTGCAAGATGGGTGTCAAAGTCTTGGATAAATGAAGAAAAGACAATTGATGCTCTGTAGGTTTGGGAAGGAGAGAAAAGAAGAAGGGTAAATGGCAACAGTCTTGAAAAAGCAGGTGCTTTTGAATGAAGGAAACATGGGGATGATTGGTGGCAGTAAGCTTTGGGGTCGCTAACAACCCACCTCCTAATTCCAAGGAAATGTGATGCAGGGAGAAAGAGTGTTTGACAGAAGCCAGCTCTTCTAAGTCTCATCCTTGGATGGCTTTGTCCTTCTGTGAGTATTTCTCATTGCTTTTTTATTTTTTTTAAGAGAGAAGGACAGTGAGAGTGAGAGAGAGAGAGAGAGAATATCAATTTTTATGGGGTTTTTCACATGGCTTTTGTTGCTCTGACACTTAGTTGTGTACGTGGTGCTGGGGTTTGAACCCATGTACTTGCGCATGCTGGGCAAGCGCTGTAACTGCCGAGCCACCGCTCCAGCCCCTTCTCATTGCTTTTTAATTAGCAGTGGTCCTGAGTCACACAACAGAGACAACAGATGGATGTCCTGCCATTACTGAGGTCAAGGGAAGGACAGTGGACAAAAGAAGGGGGAACCTGGTTTGCTCTGGAGTAAGCAGAGAACACTGTTGACCAATAGCACTCAACAGATATTTATTGGGAAATTAGTTTAAGAATGGAACCCATTATCTTCAAAGACTGATGCATTCATCTGACACCCAGATAGCATATTCTTCTTTAAACAGGGAGCTGTAACTTTATCATCCTTAGTCCTTCCACTAATTGTCAGACTTTGACAATTATGTAAAACCTTAAACTCCATCCTCCTCACTTAGGATGAATGAGGATTAACTGAAGGATCCAGTCCAAGACCAGTGATGTTAGGAATCCCAAGCTAAAGGAGCCACATCTGGTCTGAGTCCAGTTTGGCAGCTCCTCTGGCTGGTCACCACCTGACTTCAAGGGTCCCCTCACACAGACATCAAGAGTGCCATTGAGCAGAGATCTCCTCTCTCAGAGTCTCACTAAACTGTCACTTGGAGCCTGCATTTGACCATGAGTGAGGGAAAACCCTCTGTTGTTTAAAGGACACAGAGGGTGGCCTCTCCAAGAGCTCTGAAAAAGACAAACACATTCCTAGTGCCAGAACTTATCTCTTCTTTAAATGAAAGGGAGAGGGGAGGAGGTAAAGAGAGAGCTGTTGGAAGATTTTCTAATAATAAGCCTTCTTAAAAATCCACAAAAATAAGTCCCCCTTCAGATCGTGAGAGCGAGGAGGCCCATCCACATGAGAAGGCAGGCGACACTCTGGAAAGAGCAACATCAACCTCTCCTTTATGTTGCAGGTCTATTTTTCCCTTGCTCCATCTGCTCAGAGGAACGAATCTTTTTCCTGATTTGGCACGAAGACAACTGGAGAATTATACATTAGGGGCAGGAAATTGTGAGATAATAAATGGTTGACACCTACAGGTAGCCAATAACTTTGCTCAGCTTAATACTCAAATGAAAAGCCAAGAAGTTACTCACCTAAAAGATTATAAATGGCACAAAATGGCAAGAATTATATCATAGTAAAAGAGCACTCAAAGTATACGTTAAGTTTCATTTTAAATTGTAAAAAAGAAGAAATCTTTGCATAAAGCCTTTATTAATTTTGGATCCATTTAAGGGCTTTTAATGTGTCACTATTCACAAGGCCCACTAAAATTTAACTGTTTCCATTTTGACATTTTAAGCAAAATCTTCAATCTATGAACAGATCAGAGGAAGCACCTGTGGGAAGATTAGTGCCAGCAAGAAGGAAAGAGTCCAAGATAGGCCTCTCCTCCAAAATAGCTTGCTGTTTAATGGGGAAACTACGGGAAGTAAAATACGTTACGTGCCTGACATACAGTCACCCACACGAAGCACTCAAAAGACTCCCAGTGCCAGCAAGTGCTTAACAGACTGCCAGGTGACTACTAAAGAGAACAAGCATCACAGGCGACTCCTAGTAGCAGCCTTCAAAACGCATTTGGTTCCATAAATGAATATTTAGAGCACCTTCTCCAGGTTATGACCAGGTAAGAAGCCAACCCACATTTGAACTTCAAGTGAACTGTGCTTCTCCATTCACTTTCCTTATTTATGATCCAACATGCTGCAAGTTCTTAATAGTGGGAAGGACTTTTTTAAAAAGAGGGCTGGAGCAGTGGCTTAGTGGTTATGGCACTTGGCTCTCATGTGCAAGGACACAGGATCAAACCCAGCATCACATACACAGCAAAGTGTCAGAGCAACAAAAAAGCCAAATGCAAAACTAGACAGAATTGATTCTCTCTCTCTCTCACTGTTCCTCTCTTTAAAAAAATAAAAAAATGATAACGTTAGATGTTTTTAAACTCTTAAATTATTTTTTATAACAGTTTCATGGAGCTAAACTCATATGCCATAAAATCTACCATTTCAGCAGGTATAATCTGATCTTCTTTAGTATTATCTCAGAGTTGTGAAAATCACTCCTTTCTGATTGCAGACAATTTTCATCAGTACAAGAGGAAACCACACATTCGTGATCAGCCACTACTCACACCTCCCTTCCACCAGCCCCTGACAGCCACCTATCTACGTTGTCTCCATGGATTTTCCAACACTAGACAGTTCATATGAGCAGAGTCATATATAATATGTGGACCTTTGTCTTCTTCCATTTAGCATAAATTTTTCAAGTTTCATCTGTATTATAACAGGGTACAATGATGACACAGTAAATACTCAGGTGCACAAGAAGAGGAGAAAACAAGGTGTTATAAGTGGGGATTACCCATAAGTTTCAAGAATGGTCAGTGGGAGCAGTTAAATAAGAAAGCTGGAGGGAGAATATTGATGGTCACAGAAGAAGGCATTTTCACTGATTTTAATTCCATTGTGCGGATATACCACATTTCATTTATCCATTTATCAGCTGATGGGCTCCTATGGGTTGTCTCCACTTTGAAAATTATAAATAACATTGATATGAAAATTCACATACAATTTTTACATAGAATTTTTTTATTTGTTGAGTATATAAAAATATTAATAGGAATGGAATTTCTAGGCTATGATAACTCAATGTTTATTGTTGTAAGGAGCTGAGAAAATGTTTTCTGTATTATTTGCACTGTTTTACAATTCCGCCAGCAATGTATGAGGGTTCCAATTTCTCCACATTCCTGCTAACACTTATTTTTGTTGGAATTTTTAACTTGTGACACCGTGTAAGTGGAACATGGCAGCTTGTTTTAGTTTGTATTTGTATGTTTCTATAAACCAGTGATGTTGACCATCTTTTCTTGTATTTATTGGTCATTTGTGTAGATTTCTCTTTCTTCTCATTGTAGTAGACTGGAAAACCTAAAGGGACTGATCCAGCAATCAGAATAACAAAACTTGAAGAGCAATCCCCTGTTTACTGTTCACCCCAGGCTGTCTTTCTGCCACACCCTTCCTCAATTCCCAAATCAAGGCTGGATTTAAAATCAGACTTTCTAATAAGAGTAACCAGCAAACCATCTCTCTTTTTTTTTTTTTTTGAGCAACCTTACAAGATTTTAACAAAACAATATAAAATGTGTATAAGATGTGTATATATTCTGGACATTGCAACTGTCCCCAGGAGTGCCCCCCCAATTACCCTCCCTTATCCCTCCCTTCCCCTTCCCATTATAACTCTAAAAATAGTATTAGATTGTAAAGCATTACATCTTATCTGAATTTAACTCATGTT
>PVKS010018556.1:0-39948 GCA_004027875.1 Aplodontia rufa | reverse complement strand
TATAATGGGAAGGGGAAGGGAGGGATAAGGGAGGGTAATTGGGGGGGGCACTCCTGGGGATAATTGCAATGTCCAGAATATATACACATCTTATACACATTTTATATTGTTTTGTTAATAATTGCTGAGTAAAACTCCATGGTACATATGTACCACAGTTTTTGGATCCATTCATCCAGTGAGGGACTTCTGGGTTATTTCTGTAATTTACTTTTACAGCATCCTTAATTCCAAAATTCTCAGTCTAAAAATCACTTAATGCTTCAAAGTATTATTTATATTCACGTAAGTGATAACATTGCTGCTATGTTCACTATTCAGTTTTTATTTCAAAGGGCTCTCTCCTAATCTTTCCTCCTGTTCCCAGACATGTTTTCAAGACTATTTCCTAGTTGTAGTTGGTCTTCGTGTGTGTGTCTGTGTCTGTGTGTGTGTGTGTGTGTGTGTGTGTGTGTGTACATGTGCTGGGGAGCAGTAGGTGATAATAATGAGATATGGACCCAGGAAAAGTTAAGCTGCTATGAAACCCTGCAGGCTGAGAGAGTGCCAAAAATGTGCTGTAGCTGCACTCCGAGTGCTCCAAGAATCCAAAGAAGTTGGATGAAAATTGTGTAAAATCTGAACTAGTGATTGAACAACGACTATGAGACTTAAGAAAACAAATAGAACAGATCGCCTAGGCAAATAGAAGGAGGAGGAATTATTTCTCAGTTTGCATTCAGGAGCTCAGCTGGGTAGGCTTCAACCCTTGCAGGTTCTCCATGGAAGTGAAATAGTTGCCTACCTGCACCCACATTTTTTTGGAGGAAAAGAACTAGTTGCTCTACCACTAAGTTATGTCTCCAGCCTTTTTTATTTTTTTTGAGGCAGGGTATCTCCAAGTTTCCAAGGTTGACTTCAAACTTCCAATCCTCCTGCCTCCAAAGAACATCCTCCAAGTCCCTGGGATTATAGGCCAGCACCTCCATGTCAAGTTTGTCTTTGCCCACATTTACCAATTAAAGACCAGACCAGCTTCTGCAATTTAGCCAGACCCTGTCTCAAAATAATAAATAAAAGGAGTGGGGGCTGGAGCGGTGGCTCAGTAGTTACTGTGTGCACGAGTACGTGAGTTCAAACCCCACCACCACATATATAGTTTGGTCTTAGAACAATGAAAGCCACATCAAAACCTAAATAAAGTTGATTCTCTCTCTCTCTCTCTCTCTCTCTCTCTTTCTCTCACTGTACTTCTCTCTTAAAAAAAAATTAAAAGGGTTGGGAATGTAGCTCAATGGTAAACGAAGTGCCCCTGGGTTCAATCCCCAGCAGAAGTAAGTGAATAAATAAAGACTGTAAGAAAAGGGAAATGAATGTTTCCTTGGAAACACACACCAATTAGCTCTGATTGGGTCATGTGTGTGTTCTCAGACCATTAATTACAATCAGAGGAAACTAAGCTCTGGCCACCCTATACTTAGTGATAAGGTAAGCTTAAAGGTATGGGTGGGACCAGACCTACCTAAATGCTCCCCCAACAGAAAGGAAGGAGAGTGAGTCTTCATGGGAAACAAATGCAAAACAATAACTATTCACCATGCACAAGCTTACATGTAATTGAATAATGCTTAGCATTTGCCTTCAGAAGCTGATAGGACATCTTGGCATATTTAAATTCATCAACCTTTTACAGATTACACCACTGAGGTTGAGGCTATATAAGTTCCTACCCTAGTGTCATATCGAGGACTAAGATATTATTATTTGCTGCCTGACAATTGTCAGGCTTTGCTTCCTGCTGCTTGTCATCTGGTCTGTAGCACACACATTTCAGGGAAAGTAAGCTATTGTGCATCACCGTGTTGCAGCTAATGCCAAAGAGGATTCTTAGGTTTTTTATGTTTTTAACACCTCTCACATTACTCTGTTTATTCTGTGTAAAACTACAGTTTTTTCCTCTTATATTTAATTTCCTCTTGTATTTATTTCCTCTATATTTAATTTAGAGTTTCTGAAGAGGAACGGTAATTGTTGTATCAAAGAATTTGTACTTTACTTTTCCAAATTTTTATGTCTGTTTTCCATCTTTTACACTAGATTGTACAATGACCAAACACATTGGATCAGAACTCAGATCTCTTTTAAACTTCCTGACTTGCAACTCAATAAACATCAGAAAAGAAAAGTAGTGGGCACAGTTGTTTTGAGAATAAAACCCAATTTTAAATTGTTTATTACATTAGTTTTAAATACTTGTATTCTATTTTGTATAAATTTATAACTAGATTCTCCTGTCAATTTTATATTACATGAACTTCTGTCAATGAATTTGATTTCATATCTGTAAGCCTTCATTTCTTCATCTATAGAATTCCTCAGCAATAGTATTTAGAAAGAATTTGTTAATTACCTTATGTTTATTGTTTCTTTTATTTCTCTACAAGCTGATTGTATACATGAGAAGTTGGCGATTCAAAGAGTTGAATGAATGGCACAACTTATATGAGGTGAGTGGTTTGTTTCAAATTTGCATTGTATTTATCAACTCTTGTTTTGAAACTCTTAATGTATGTAGAATCATAATTTATTCAACATTTCTTCTATGAATGTATAATCTATAAATGTGGAATCATAATTTATTCAAGATTTCTCAAATGCAGTAACAGGGGAGATAAAAAATATATACATAGTTGGTGGCCTTAATCCTGGCTGTTAAAATGAGATAGGAAAAAACAAACAGGCCAAAAAAAAAAAAAAAAAAAAAAGAACTAATGAGTAAATAAGTGAGTTAAATAAATAGGAGACTGGGGCAAGAAATGGACTGGGCAGAGCCTTTCCCCTTCAAGTCCTCACTAGGGCACAGTGCAAGTGCTACCGATTGTACAGTGGCCAGAGGTTCTCACCTGCAGATGAAGTTGCAGAAGTATCTATAATGGTCATTCTGGAAGGTGTCTGTCTGGACAACATGATACAGCCTTTTCTCCCCACAGTGCTTTTCCTAAACGCAACCAGGGTCCCAATACCTAAAAACAAATTATCTGTTATTTCAGTTAACAATGACATTGTCACCACCTTTATCAAAGAATGGTTGCATCCTTTGCAGAATTTTGAAAGGGTTTCTATTCTCCTTAAGTTTTTCCATTTGATGTAATGTAATCAGTGTCAAATATCAAAGATTCCAATATGATTTTTATATCTTTATCCTCTAACCATTTTGATATTGTATAATTGAAAAATTCACCTGAATAAAAAGTCAATATTTTCTATGTTATTTGTTTTTCAAATAATTTTATAGGCAGATAAAGGGATGAGAAGTAAATGAAATTTTTAAAAATCTCATGTTTTGAATTTTTTTTTTTTTAAAGAGAGAGGGACAGTGAGAGAGACAGAGAAAGAGAGAAACAACTTTATTTAGTTTTTCACATGGCCTTAGTTTCTCCAACACTCAGTTGTGTACGTGGTGCTGGGGTTTGAACCCGGGTCCTCATGCTTGCCAAGCAAGCGCCCAAACCGCTGAGCCACCGCTCCAGCCCCGTTTTGAATTTTTTTAAAACTGGAAATTGAACCCAGGGATGCTTCACCACTGAGCTACCTCCTTAATCCTTTCTATTTTTTACTTTCAGAAAGGATCATGCTAAATTGTTGAGGATCCTACTAAGATGCTGAGCCTGGCCTCCAGGTTGCAATCCTCCTGCCTCAACCACCTGAGTCATAGGAATTACAGGTTTGCATCACCATGCCTGACATACGTATGTTTTGAGTTGGCATCTTTAAAACCTATTAGTAAGATAGAAGAATGAGCCTATTTCAACACTATTGATGGACGATTTATTCGTAAAATGTTGTAGTCCCATTTGCAATATCTTCCACAATTTAATATTTACATATTTACCTAGCAATCTTACTTCTAAGATTTTTTCCTAAAATAATATATAACTAATCACTTCTAAGATTTTTTCCTAAAATAATATATAACTATTTACACAGATCAGTTTCTAAATGAAAAATATTGGGGGAAAAAATCCAAATGTCTGCTAGCACAAAGCTGAGCAAATACAACAATAACACTGTGTTAAAATAGGGCTTTTTGATCATTATAATAATAAAGAACCTTTACATCATTGTGAAGGGAAACATTCTCAAGTATATATTGTTAAGTAATAAGCAGATCCTACAACATCAGTCAAATAATATTGAAATTAATTTAAAAATTTACACATATTAATAGTAAAGATATTGTAGACTGTAAAATAATTTAAAGAATTGGTGACAGTGGAGTAAGAGACTTATTTTTCAATTCAAAGGTTTTTGTAACAATGTTTTATCTATACAAAAAGAAAATAAACATCCGTTTGGCTGAAATCACATTTTTATTTAGGTATTTTGGGGATCTACAAATATCTAAAGAGCAAAAGTTATTGGTGAAAACATCGAGAATAATTTTCTAAGCCGAACAACTTCTACTAAGAGCAACAAACATAGAGATATGTATATCATATGAAGATGGAAAGGGAAGTATTCCTATAACATTGCTAAAGAAACTAGCTCTTGAGTTGAAGTTCACAAGTTAGGAATTCATGCTATCAAATAGTGAAATACTGCAGCTGCCTTATTGACAACTTGGATTAGGATTATTCATATCGAAAGGCTACCATATGCAATATATTCATTTTACACAAGACAGGCAGGGATGCAAGCAAAGAGCTCCAATATGCTGACATGACCCAGTTAACTCAAGGTCACACAACCAATCTGTGTTAAAACCAGAAATGAACTTCAGCTCGAAATGGAGCCCTTTTTTTGCGAGGCTACATTGTCTGACATAAGTGTATGGCATTCATCATGGTGACAACATTCTCCTTAGGCTGGACCATTCAGTTGTGATATCCATATTAAAGAAAAGTAGTAAGAACAGAGGGAAAGAAAATCCATTTGTTCAAGTTAAAGAACCTATCTCTCCCACAGTGCCTCCAAATTTACCAGAAGAACTGTTTCATCCCAAGAGTCATAATAGGATAAGTAAGTGGGTACAGGACAGAAGAACAATTTTTGGGATGCAGACAGCTTGTAGGGGTAACAGATGGATTTTAGACTCTGACTCTATCCCCTTTTGCTCCACACACAAATTTCTGATAGACTCTAACCAAATGCAAGCATGCTTTATAAAAATGCTCTTTCTCAGCTCATTATTAGTCCTCTTCATTTATCATGAATAACAAACATTTTAAAAGGTGGAAATATATAAAAGGTATTCAAGTCTGACTTATTGTCTGCTAAATATGGCTCTCACCTTCTCATGACATTACTTATCGGCAAAAATCAAATGTAAATATGTAACAATGGATGTATATTTCACAGCACAGCATATTTAAATGTTTGAAGAGTAATTATGTTTCTCATCAGTCATTCTTGAGGAAATAAAATACATCTTTCTGAACTTCAACTGCAGGAAAAATGGTTTCATTATTATTTTTCTTTGTAATAGACTGTCTCTACAATTATTTACTTGCACATTATGTAATCTGAAACATATTTACAAAGAAATAAAATGTAGTTTTTCTCCATGGATACCTTTATAGAATCTCTAAGTTTAGTTGAGATACACACATGCATATGTATATATACACATGCACTTGTATGTAACACATGCACACATATGTACTTGATTTGATTTAACTGTTTGCCAGTTAAGTCAAATAAATATTAGAAATATAGAAAAGATTCTTCTGCAAATTCTCTTCTTTAAAATGAAGTGGTTCTTTGGGAAAATACCCAGGAGTAGAGGAGACACAGCTATATCAATGTTTATAGCAGCTCAAGTTACAATAGCTGAACTATGGAACCAACCCAGATGCCACTCACCGGATGAGTGGGTTCAAAAACTGTTTTATAGGGGCCAGGGTGGTAGCTCAGCAGATCTAGCACTTGCCTGGCATGCACAAGGTCTTGAGTTCAAACCCCAGCACCATATACACAACAACTTAAGTGTTGGAGCAATGAAAGGTACATAAAAACTAAATAAAATTGATTCTGTCTTTCTCTCTCTCTCTCTTTAAAAAAAAAAACTGTTACATGTATATATACATGTATGTGTATACGTGTATATCTATATATATACGCACACAATGGAGTTCTACTCTGCTATTAGAACGATATCATGGCATTTGCATTATATATACACACACATTGGAGTTCTCTGCTATTAGAACGATATCATGGATGGAGATGGAAAAAAATTATGCTGAGTGAAAAACCCCAAACTCAGAGACTTAAGGGCTGAATGTTTTCTCTTCTATGTGGAAGATAGGGTAAAATCTAAGCCAGGATGAAAGTTTGCTAAGCTTAAATAATTAATTCACCAAAGGTGGAATTTCACGAAAGCTGGAAGAACCATAACAATGAAGGTGGGGAGAGAAGGGAGGAAGGCAGGGTGCGGAGGTAGGCATTGGGGGTTATCAATGCAAGGGGGAACTTTGGACTCCCATGAGAAGCCCAACTATACGCAGGCAGGCAGAAAGTCAGAAATTTCAAAAATTAATATACATGTGTATGCTTATTTCTATCTATAACATGGGGGAATTGCAGAGAAGACGTGAGAATGGGAAGTGGGCGAATGGGGGAGATCCTAGACTAGGATCTGCCATAACTAACTGTATCAATATCCATGTGTGCATGAAAATTTAACGATTCCCTCTCCTCTAATATGTAAGAATATGTCTAACAAATAAAAAAATAGATGAAGTGGCTCATTTATAAAAAGCATCATTTTTACCAAATCATCTCACAATGTAGTATACAGTGCTCAAAATTAAAGAATTATTTCTCTTCTGGGCTGACTTTAAGTTTTCATTTATTAATACAAAAGGAAAGCATAAACGTATTTTAGGTACTATCAAATTTAGCTCCTATTGATTAAACATACTATTTCTTTTCTACCTTTGTCTTAATGGATAACCAACTTACTTTGTGTATTTCTTTTTGGCAGGCAAACGTTAACCTTTTTTTATTATCTGATTTTTTCTTCCTAAAATAGAAAATTATTTCAACCTTTCAAAGTTTTTTTATATTTAATGTTGTAATCCATCACTTTTGCTTATTTTTAATATCTGTAACCTGAACATTAGATAAGCAAACTCTAAGTATCATCATCTGAATCATTAATGGAGCTTTTGAATACATCAGTCAAAGGAAAGGCCAAAGTATTCCAAGTTGATATTACATTGACACCCATCCATCAAGTGTAGGCTGTGGTTCCACCCATCTCATGATTAGCTCTGAAATGTTTCTGTATCTGGTCCAATAACAGTTCTTGGAGTATTGTCAAAAGCAGATGCTCTGTGCCTTTCAGATGATGATATCTTTATTTTAGGAAAGTTACAATAAGTAGATTATACACTTAGACTAAGTATACATTTTTAAATCCATGACTGTCACAATAAAATTTCCACTAATTCTAAGCAAGATTATTTTTTTAAAAGCCTTCCGTGTATCCTCACGGCCTCTTCACCATCTTACATTTGTGTTTGTAGCTTGGTCATATTTCCTTTTCAACAGAATTTTGAATCTTACAGACTAGTTAAAATGAAAAACAGACACCCCAATACTAATAAATAGTCCAAGTTTTTTTTCTTGTCTTTTTCTTTTTTTAACTTTTTTTCAGTTATAGATGGACACACACTTTTATTTATTTATTTATTTATTTATTTATTTTTATGTGGTACTGAGGATCAAACCCAGTGTCTCACGCATGCTAGGCAACCGCTTTACCAGTGAGCTACAACCCTAACCCCCATGTCTTATTTTCTAAGTAAAGAGAGCACAATCTAATCATTTATGATCTCTTTTATTTAATGGAAAAAGTAGTCTGCACTAAAAATTGGAGAAACATTATCTTAGACCTTTAAGGATACAAATGTATGCTTATGAAAACAAAGTATTTTTCTTTTTTCATCAACCTCCAAAATATTTCTCTACAACATATTTTGGAAACCACTGATCTAGATTTTCTTGCCTATGAATTGAGAAACAAAGATTCCATGTACTCAAAACACATGCACCAACAAATGCTGTGTCAGGAACTGTGGTGGGTGCCAGAGGGGTGGAGGGTTTCTGAAGATGCACTTAGCTGAGGGGAACCAAGAGACCAGCAAACAGGAAATCAGTTGCAATACACACTGCTAGGAAGAGTTGCCACAGGGTTGGCGTAGGGCCCTGTGGGGAGACAGAGTGAGGGCTATCACCCTGTTCCCAAGGATCCAAGCATCATGTTCAGTTAAGCATATCCATTTTGAAACCGAAGGAGTCTGTTCAGATTCCAAGATTCCTGGGAACAGAATTTGAATCTATAGACCTCAACTTCTCTTACTCCACAACTCTGAACTTTCTGGAGTCTAACTGCCACATCTGCCACATTGAGATGTGTCTGTGTCCTCATCTCACTTCTACCACTTATTAACTGAACCACCCTGTAAAAGTGACTTCATCTTTCTATGAATCATTTTCTTCATAAGAAAAAAATATCAATAGCTAAATACTTGCCATGCACAGTTACTGCTAGAAATGCTAGAAATGAATTATAATGTTCAATAAGAGCGATCCATTATTACATTATTTATACTGCTTCCTGAGTATCAGCCATGATTACATAGAATTCCACATGTGTGAGGTTAGTTTTATAAAACCACACCTGAACAGGTTGAATGAGCTAACTCAGTTTATACCTTCTAGGCAGAAATTACCATATTAACAGTTTTAAAAGTCTGCTAATCATCAATTTTCTATATGTTTTGTTTTTCTTATTATTAGAAATTCCAATGTGGGACATTCAGACATTTATTTTACTTTAAGGGAAGATTAAAGAGATCCCTTGTCTCTCTTGCTAAGCTTTCATTTATGTATTTACTTTTTATTCATTTGTTTATATTTATTGTTAAGTCTTTAAAGCAGTGGTTTTCTTTTCAGGAAAAAAAACAAACAAACCTTATTTTCAAAGAGAACAGTGTGTCTGTCTGATGATTGAGCTTTCTGATGATTTCAGCAATTAGACACTACAAGCGATTTTGCTGTCAGTATTCTTGTATCAAAGAATTAGGTACAGCAGCAAAATTAGGTACAACTTGATAAGAAAAGAACGTAAATCCCTTACAGTGAAGACCCTGTTAAACGGGGCCGAATTTTACATTAGCATTGTGACAGCTGTAAGAAGCACTCTAAAATAGTCTGTACCTTCATAAACCTGTCTTTCAAGCCATTTGTGTTCAAAAGCACTTTCTGAATGCCTACTGTGCATCTGGCATTTTTAAACATCTGCTGAACCACATCTTTCTTCTATACCTAATGACTTAAGGATTTATTGCTTCTTCAGGTTTTTTCTAAAGTTTAATTCAAAACTGAAGCAGAACTTGGGGGTTTCCTTTTAAATTTGAGAGAAGCTAAAGGAACTATATTAGACATTGTTTTAAACACTTAGAACTATCCAGCCAAGCATTATTGAAATGTATCTAAATTCTATAAGATGTCATCCTTGCTCATTCACCAAGTGCCTGGCACTTATGCAAAACATGTCCACGTAAAAGATTTCTCTGTCTCAATTTGCTGGGAGAAAGAAAGATAATTCAATAGGTACTAGACAATAACACATTGTTTCAGTATCAGGAAAAAGTATGAAGAAAGCATTTCTTTTTTTTTTTTTAAGAAAGAGGGACAGTGAGAGAGAAAGAGAAAGAGAAAATCCATTTTGTTTAATTTTTCATATGGCTTTTATTGCTCCTACACTTCATTGTGTATGTGGTGCTAAACCCACGTCCTTGTGCATGCCAAGCAAGCGCTGTAACCGATGATCCACCCTCCAGTCTCAAGACAGCATTTCATAATGATCGAATCTCCAAAAATTGAAAATAGTAGAAATGGAGTACATCTAAATTGAATCAATCTATTCACCCATTTAATAATTCCTTACATAATATTTGTTATGTGTCAGGCATATATTAGACACTAATGATGTGCCCAATAATAAAATGGCCCCATCTTGGAGGAGCACTTATATCTCCACTGTTTTATAATTTCAAAACTTAAACATCATTGCCTAGTCATCTTAAGTCAAATAGCAATGTTCACAATATTTACTTGCTGATATCAACCAATTTTTAATTAATTTTTTCTGCTTTGGTAACACAGAGGAACATGCTTAGATAAAGCCACTGAAAATTTTTCACAGACATTTTCTCTTTTTCAGGTTCACATATAGTCATTCAAAAAGTTGATCTCAGTGGTTTTACTTTCTTCCCTAAATTCAGAATTAAGAAGTACTCCTTTTTGTTGATATGATTCTTGGCTAATGAGAAAATGGATGACCTTTCATATGGGTAGGTATTTTCTTAGGAAAAATCAGGTAGGTGCTATCCCAGGTGAAGTACAGCTAACTGTGGATGTTGGCACTTTGTACGGTTCAATGGTGTCTCAGACAAAAGTCTTTGCTCCTAAATTGCTGGGTTCCTTTTGGTTTCTGCACGGAGGCAATCATTTCTTCTTATACATAAAGAAGCAAATAGCAAATAGTATGATATTTTGGATAAAATGCTTTTGTCATCACATAGCACGAATGATTGCCATCTCTTTATTCTTTGTCCCTTTGTACTCTTTTGACAGAAGTAGCCATTTAAGAATATTTCAGAAAACTGTAACAGCCCTGCTTTTTATTGCCTCAAAACAATCTGCTTTAGAAAGTATTTTAGAAGTATTCTTTCTTGTTCAAAAGGAGAATCACAAAAGCACCTGAATGAATTAGAAGGTTATGTAATCATTATCTGCTAGGGTAGAAATCCTGACAATGCCATTTCACTCACGGTGAATAATATTGCTGATATTTGTCTGGGAAGGTAATATCTATCAGCTGGAGACTGTGCACAGTCCTCTTCAGAGACAGCAAGCAAAAACATGCACACTGCCTTCGATCTCAAGCAGGGTAGGAATGCCTGAAAATTTATTATAAGCCCACTTGGAGTCTAACAGGAGAATCTTTCACGTGTAAATGGAATCTGAATGCTTTCTGAACACAGTTTTTATCTTTTTTTTACTTTTCAAAAATATATTGAATGAGTCAATTGCTATCGGATGCCTCAGTTAAACAAAATGTCCAGGATTATGTTAAGATAGCCTTCAATTATGTCAGTGCTCTTCCTGTTAAAAGCTGTTATTGTGTTTCCACAACCAGAGAAATAGCAGAGTAATTTTTCTCATCGTGAGAATTACAAATATTTTCTATAATGCTACAAAATACATTACCTTTTTTCTCCAAACTATTGCAGTAATACAAACGGAAAGAGTGGTAAGTTTTTAGCATTCAGTGCTCACTCCCGTTAGAACGAATGCCAGCCCACTCGTAGGCCTTCATCAGCTGTTTCCATTAGGGGGAGCTCTAACAGTATTTGGCCTAGCTGGGTTTAACTTGGCAAGCCCTAGAAGCTAGTCGTTTTCACAGTGATACAAAACATATTGAACTTTAAAAACCAGAACACACACACTTTCTGTCATTTCCCACTCCGTGAAACATCACTGTCTTTCTTTTTATTTTTTTTGGTATGCATCTCAGAGTCCACACACTACTCTGGCTCTGTTGAAATCTGCTAAGAGGGTTTCTTCAAGCACTTTCCTCAATAAACAAGGAACTTAGCCCGTTGTTCTAGAGTCTTTAGAGATGGTGCTAGAGGAATCTCAATTAGGTAAAAATGTGGTAGCAATCAAAAACAGCCAATTAAGAATTTACTCAAACTCTTGCTGCAAGATAATTTCATAACATTTCTTATTTTCATAGAATGTAATAGCCATTAGATTTTGAACTATTTCCATGAATTCTGACTATTCTAAGGATTTGAAATTATTTGTGATATAACTAAAACTTAGAAATATAAATAACTTGCCTAAATCAAACAGCAAGTAACTGTATTAATCTGGCTTTTATCAAATGACAATGTTTATTATTCAAAAGTGTTTACAAAGGCTTCTTCCCAACCCTCCTGAACTTGCCAATTTTTTACCCACTCTTAACATCAAATGAGAAAATAAGAAGAGAAAGCAGGGAAACGTGAGAAATTAGCTTGTTACCATTGCCTTCACTTTTAGTGCTGAGTTGTCTGGTTCTATTTTGTCCAGTAATATTGTCTTATCTGTTGATCTCTTAGATTGTTCATATGCAGAAATTTAGGTTCCTTAAGTGAAATTTCAAAATTTATCAGGTAGGAGTTCCAGTTTCACAGGGTAGTGTCAGGTATTTTAATTAAACTCTGTTTACCAATTAACTCCAGAGATCCATTAAAAAAGCATCCAAACAAATAAACAAAAATTAAAATCATGCATGCAGTATAATTAGAGAAAACAGGGTAAATCTCCTCTAGATTGACATGTAAGCGGAAGACAAATGCCCACGCTTAGCCCAGGCTGCTCTAGTGTCCACACCAAATGGGGCTGGAAAACAGATGAAAGCATTCTCAACTAGAGTGAGGAAATTAGAGTAGGTCCAAGACTTGGATAATACTGAGTACAATAGAACCCACAGGAAAGGACATGACATTGTTCAGGACAAGAGGTGACAATCTTGAGAAAGCACTGCTGCTTTGAAGGAGGACCAGATACATCCAGAAAGCTTGGAGGTACAGGGAAATGAATAAAACAGGTAGTCAGAACTAAAGTGCTTATGAAACAAAAAAGAAACATACAGCAAAAGATGCACCTTCTATACTATAGCAAGTGAGCTATCATCTGGTAAAAACAGTAGCTTCCGCACACAGCTGATGAAGGTGCTTCTTGGATACAAAACTAGTGGAGTATCCCAACTTTTATTTTCTATTATAAATATATGCCTGTTTTTCTAATCCAAGAAAATACATCATTTTAAAACTAAGATAAATGACAGATAGCATATTATTCAAAACTACAGTGAAAAGGAAATAGATTCCAAGATGAGGAATTAGTTGCAAGCAATTTATTTGAGATGGGATCCAAGGAAATATGACAAGAGAGAAAATGAGGCCAGAAGGAAGGAAAAGTGAACAAAGGGTATGGAATGAATGGGCTACTATTGTGAGCAACAGGCCGCTTCTGAAAGTCTGTTACAATCAACTTTTGAATATTCCCATGGGAAAGATGTGGGAACTGGTTTATTTTTCTACCATCACTGTCGCTCTTCAATTGTCACATCCAAGCCATTAAATCCCTAGCAATTTAGACCTGCCCTGTGCGCAGATCCTGCACATTAATAGTGAGTGAAAATGCTTGAATGAAAAAATTCAGGATTGCTGCCATTTTTATTGGTGACTTTTATATAAAAACAGGAATCACTATGCCACATTCACACATGCACATGACATAATTAGCTTTCCTTTACCTCCCTTCCCACCCTTGAGTCACTTGCTTTATTTTACTGATCTCCTCCTATTATTATTATCAATGTAATGAGTGCATTAACTAATTATATTTAAAAATAGAAATCGTTGTGGTATATTTGTACATGGACATAGCATAATTTGGTAGATTTAATGCCATTTTTATTGAGGAGACAGGTGTTTTTATAAAAAGCCACCAGAGGCTAGCAACAATAGCAAAGTTGTTTTCCTACAGATTTTCCCACAACCCTCTTTTACTCTTCATGTTTTCCAACTATTTTGTCAGTTTAATGACAAAATTCTCTCAGATCCTCTGTGTCTCTATCTCTGCCCCTGTGTGTATACACACGCAATCATTTTCTTGTTTCTGGAATAATGCTACATCTTCCTTCAGGAAGAAGCTTAGTTTGACCATCAAACCAGCAGGTATAAAAGATGCCGTAACAAAAACCTGGATATCTTTCTTGAAACATTTTATTCACCTTCACTCATGTCAAATCATTCACAAAATCCTGCTCACTCTTCCGTAACCATCTCACCAAGTCATTTGCTTCTTTCTATTCCTACGCCACCATCCTCTCTGTCCCCAATTGCCATGATGGCAGCGTTCTGTCTGGGCTCCACCGTGACTAACTGGCCTCTTGAAGGCAAAGTTTCATGTTCTTTTTCTTAAACTCAAAACCACTGTATCTCCCCCCATCTCTACAGCTCACTCCAGAGAGTCCTCTGTCTTCTCTCAGTCTGAAACGAGGTCTCCACTTGTCTGCAGGTGGAAACTCATTTTTACCTTTTGATATCAGCCCTATCAAGTGTCTCCTGTTTTCCTCCGCACTGACTAATTTTACTAAGTGACATTTTCTGTGCTCCTGTGGCACCAATGCTTCCCCATACTGGTTCTTAGAACTGTTTGCTGCAATTGCCTTTTTATGTCCTTTTCCTCCTGAGTGCCTTGGGCACAGGACCAACTCTTCCTGTTTAGTTATTTTTGTCCCCAGCACCTAGAAGGACCACTAAATATTGTTTGAAGAACTAATGATACACTGAGTTAGTAGAGTTTAAAAATTGATTAATGATTAGCAAGGACTAGGAAACCTATGCTTCATATTTCCAGGGACTATTTGATCAAAAATATATTATGAGTTTAAAGCACAGCTATAAAAATTACTGAACTTGAAAAATTATGTATTAAAAGATTTGCTCCACATCCTTGTAAATTTACTAAAAACTAAAAATCACACTAGAGCATTTAGTATTAATTAAACTACTTTCTGGTACAATAGATTTTAATTAGATTTTCTTCTCATCTGAAAGTAACATAATTTATTCTCTTCTATCATCCTGTTTATTTTTACCACCAAAATTTCATGGTACCTATTAACCGGAACATCGTCATCAATAACTTAAAATTTCTCTTGTGATGTTAATATTGAATTTAACAAGGTTATGTTACTGAACATCTTAGGGATTACTAACTTTAAGGAGCTAAGTGGACATTTGTTCTTGATTGTTTGATAATGATTACCCCTCAATTGTAAGTCCATATTCAACTAATAAAAAAGGAGTTAAATGGAGATGTATTATAAAAACAAATATCTATGAGAAAAATGTAGAACTTTTGAATTTATTAAAAGAATGTATATACACCAAGAAGGCTGCATTTAAACCCAGTGCTTCTGTTCTTACCTGTAAATCTAATGCACAACCACAATTTTGGGAAATAATACATTTCTTTTTTATTTTGTTCAAAAGCTTTGGAGGACTTCTCAACATTACAAACCATAGTGCATATCCCTTTCAAAAACCTCCAAAAATGTTTTCATCTTGCATTCTAAATGTTTCAATATTTTTATTAAGCTATACATATTCCAATTTTTAATTTTTTTATTTGAAATAATTGTAGACTCACCAGAAATTAAAATACACAATGGGGAAATTCAATGTATCATTCACCATATTCTCTCACTGGACACATCTTACATAATTGTAGTAGAACAGGAGGGCCGGGAATTTGATATTGATATGATGTGCTTAGATGGGGCTGCATCATTCTATTACATGTGTTATCTGTGCAAATACCTCCCCTATGAAGAGACAAATTATCTTTATCAGTGGAGTCAAGGGAGGGGACACTGGTGGAAGAAGGGACAGGATAAGGCAAGAACAGTGGAATGGATCCGATCTAACTTTCCTACGTGCATATGTGAACATATCCCAGAGACTCTTACCAACATGTATATCCACATGACATGAACTAAAAAACAGCTATAAATAAGTATCAGAGTAGAGAGAGTAAACAGGAGGAGGGAGGTGGGAAGGGAAAAGAGAAGGCAGTGAATTAAATCAAGTTATATTCTAGGCTTTTATAATTATGTCAAAATGAATTCTAATGTAATGTATAACTAAAAAGAACCAAGAAAAAGGAAAAGAAAGAAAAACCATGCCACCTGTTTCAGCACTGCAAAGACCTTCCTGGAACTACCATTCTATAGTGACACCCAGTGCCTCACCACCATTCCTAAACTATGGTAGCCACCAACCCATTTGGCTCCTTTTGTGCTGTCTTTGAAAATTCCTGGTTAATGCAGAGAAAATTTTCATTTGAAAATAATTATAGAAATAGCCATAGAGATAAATGCAAAAATATAAAGCTATTTCCCTTTAGCAATCCAAATTAAAAAAGCTGTAATTCATTTAACTTCAGAGTTATAAAGCAATAAAAAAATTATTTCAAAGAGGGAAACAAAATATTTAAGCTTTCTCTCTTCATTTCCAAAACTGTAAACTTTCTTTATTATTTAAAATAAACTAAAGCAAGGTCAACTACCACCAAGAAAATAGTAAAAGAATTTCCATTCCTGTGTATCTAACAGTTATCAAATTAATCAAGATAGAAAACAAATTTCTAATCAATCAATATTCAATCAAATACTCCCTGTCAATATGTATGCAGTCAAATGGTGAAAGTGACTATATTTAGTGAATTCTTTATTTCAGAATAGACTTTAGATTTATTAAGACATTAGATTTGTTGTGACATTATGCTTATTAAGGTTTATTAAGAATCTATGTTTAGGGGCTGGAGCGGTGGCTCAGTGGTTTCGGCGCTTGTCTGGCAGGCACGAGGACCTGGGTTTGAACCCCAGCACCAGGTACACAGCTGAGTGTTGGAGCAACTGGGGCCATGTGAAAAACTAAATAAAGTTGTTTCTCTCTGTCTCTCTCACTGTCCCTCTCTCTTTAAAAAAAAAAAAAGAAAGAATCTATGTCTAACTCTAAAACTGTTACATATTTTCACTTATAAGAAAGAAGAGGTATTTTCTGCAATTTGTACATTAAAAAGTACTGATGGAAATGTAGAAGGAAGTATTGTATGGCTTCCAGTATTTACTGTAGATATTCATTATTCTGCACAATATAGTCATGATTCAGATAAGAAAATATAATGACTGCCAATATAAATGTAAGGGAAAATATTTTATTGCACAGACTCTTGTCTTAAATTTCAGAACTTTTCTTATGATAAATGAAATCACAGCAACTTCTTACATGTTTAATGAAATATTACAGTGTTCGTATTCAGTTAAAATATTGAGGTATTATTCTTAATTTTTGCACCTGATGTCCAGGCAATTCCCTAATATTAATTGAGTTGAAGTTTGAATTTTGAAAAATCAGCATAATTGTGGTATGATTTACATAAACTAAAACTCACCAAATAAAGTGACTTTTTCAGAGTATATTTGTGTGTATGTATGCATATGTACATGTACATACAGCTGCATATAGGGGCAATCTTGGGTCTGTATTCATGACTATAGCCTGGATTTTTCTTTACTTCGATATAAATGGAGTCACATACCATGTAGTATTTTGTATCCAGCTTCTTTTAACTTAATATGATACGTTTCGTATGCATTCATGTTAGCTATATCATAGTTCATTCCTTTTTATTTGAGTAGTATTACAATGTATGGATATACCATATGTCCTGTACCCATTTGTTTTAGTCAACTTTATGCTGCTTTGGCTAAAGACCCTGACAAGAACAATTTTAGGAGGAAAAGGTTTATTTATGGGCTCACAGTATCAGAGGTCTTAGTTCATGGAAGGTTGGCTCCATTCTTCAGGACTGGAGGTAAGGCTGAACATCATGGTGACAGGTATGACTCCAGGGAGCTGGGAGCTCACAGTGTCACTTCAGGAAGCACAGCAGAGAGAAAAACTCCACAGTAGACACAGAATATATACACCAGAGGCACAGCTCCAATGACCCACCTCCTCCAGCCACACCCTAGCAGCCTACAGTGGCCATGGGATGAACTCTTTTGCTTGAGTTAAGGCTTTTTATAACCCGATCATTTCACGTCAGTCTTCTGGAATTGTCACATGTGAGCTTTGGGGGGGACACCTTATATTCAAACCATAACATGATTCATCAATTGATAACCTTTTGAAGTGAAATTCTTGAAGGGTATTTTCCTTTTAAATGTCAGAAGTTAGTAACGTTGAAATAAAATGTACTCAAAACCCATCATCTTCCAAAATAGGCATCACCTTCCACACTGTACTTCATTGGCCATCATATGTGCAATAGTCATTGAAGTCCTACCATATGTCAGATTATTTTTTATAGGCAATTCATATGATATTCTTTTGAAACAAATATTTCACTAAAATAAATAAGTTTTTGTTAAAAGATAAAATTGGTTGTAATTTTTCAAAAATGCGTTGGTATATGTCTGCAGTCCATTTGGCATTGCCTACCTCAATTTTGATCAACAGTCATCTTGATAGGATGCTAAATTTCTTTGAATTCTACATGGATCACGTTGAAAAAGTTTTCTTCTTGAAAATGCTAGTTAGGTAGAATTAATACAGACGCACAGAATATGCATATATCATCTATACCTTTAATCTATATAGTATAGGTATATATATATTTTTTTATTTTAAACAATGTCTTAAACATGAGTGGTCAATAGCATAGGTTCTAAAGCATACCTGAGTTTAAAGCACTCTCCTCCCATATATGAGCTGAATATTTAGTCCTTCTGTTCAATCCCACTGTGACCACATCTATAACTAGTAACATAGGACCACCACAGAAGAGGATGGTTTTGTGACATAGTCCGTGTTACAAACTTTTAGCAGTGACCTTGGATATGAATTGCCCAATAACAGCAGCTATTAATTAAACAACAGACTCGGTTTTGAATATGTGTGCATTCATTTTCATGTAAATTGGAGTCTACCTCATACTAGAGAATTTCACTTGTAAAATAAAATCTCTTTGTGATGTATACTCTTTGTAAAGCAAAAATGTGGTTTCATATTCATAATCAAACTAGAACTAAATAATTTTATAAAACAAATAATATTTAATTTTTACTGTTTTTTAACTTAAAATATACTTTTAGGAATTAAAAGCAAATTTTGTATATCTCAATATAAAAAATGGAGAAGTAGGGTGTATATTTTTAAATCTATTTTAATTTCAAATCTCTTTGACTTCAACTATCAATTTTAACTGAAGGATTGTGCATCTAGAGAAATAAATAATTTCAACCTTGCAGAATTCAAATGCTTTGCTGCTGGGGTGATTGGGTTTGTCCTACTTGCTTCTGGGGGATTCTTAGGCTTGCTGTCCTGCGCATAGTCTCAACCTGGATTTCTGTCCCTGCCTCCTTTGGCCCACCTCTGGATTAGCCTTCTTACATTCATAATAGATGTGTTGAATCTGGAGTCTTTACAGGGTCTTTTGAAAGAACACAGCTCTTTTTGTTATGCACTTTCTTTGCAAAGAAATAATGTTCTTTTATATTCATAAACACCTACCCAAATCAGAAATGCAGATGCTATCTAAGTCATAATCCTTTTATCCAAGGCTTAAACTCATGGGACTAATTTTCTTTTGGCACTTGCTTCATGTCCTATAAAGTTTTAAAATTGATGTTTTAAAAGCCTCCTTTAATCAAATTTCCATTGCCCTTTATCCTTACTAAAATGCTCACTGCCTTTCGTTGTGATAGAGTCCAGCTTTGTCATGAAATCTTAGACTATGAAATAGGTTTAATTACATAGTTAAAGAACCCATATTCTAAGATTGGTTAAAATATTATTTGTTCAGGTATTACAATAGGAAAGTCAATTTATGATAACAAGCTAAACAGATTATGGTTGTTTTTCTTCTAATATTTTCACATTTGATTCTTTTTCCAGGATTCTGGAAATAATTTCATAAAAGTACCTTCAGATATGAATTGCTCAGTAGTAGCAACTCCCAATGAAATAACAGTTTTGGTTTTGAAAAATTGTGCATACACTTTTGTGTCGATGTCTAATATTAAATTAGTGGGACTTAAAGGTACAAATTTTCGTCATGAATTCTTGTTAGAGAAGAAACTTTATACATAGATATTACTCTGTAATTAAAAATAAAAGTTTAATGATAGATTTTGACCTTCTATCATCTGATTTAAAAGTACAGCATAAATACCTTATCTTTAGCAGGCTAAAAACAACTCCATAAGATCCTTTGCCCTTTTCATATTCAAAGTGGTTTCAGGGCATCTTTTTATTTCTCTGTTTCAGGAATCAACTGTTTTTTGAAGAAGTTGAAGGAAAATAAGATTTAACTCTTTCAATACTTACTAAGTTTAGTAGTTTATTTTGTTTATTTAATTTTCCCAATTGTGATGGTTTGGATTTGGTGACTCCCCAAAGCTCCTATTAGTGCAGGAATATTCAGAAGCTAAATAACTTTGATTATGAGAGCTGTGACCTGATCAGTGACACTAGTTTGCCTGGACTGACTGGGTGGTAACTGCGAGGGGTGGGATGGTAAAGGATTATAGGATGTGGGTCACTGAGGGCTGCACTTCCTGTGAGCCCCTCCCTCTCTCCACTTACTTCTGCCAAGAGGCAAGCAGTTTTCCTCTGCTGGCCCCTTCCCCTATGATGTGTCAGGACTGAGGCCTCCGAAACCATGTGCCAAAATAAAGTTTTCCTCCTAAATTTTCCTATCAGGTATTTTGGTCACAGCAACGCAAAACAGCAGCTGAGTTATTTCAAAATGGTTTTTATTTCCATATAACCATTGAATCATATAGTCATTTTTCAAGGTTCAGTAGCTGATTTATATTATAGTAAAAAAATAAACTAGATTTTATCTAGAAAAGAATGTACAATTGGACATTAGTAAATGAAACAAACATTTACTTTGTTTCTCAAAAAGCAAATCAGACCAGTATAAATTAAATCTCATATAAGAAATAGCATTTTACCCATGTAGTGAATATAAAACTTACTTCAGTTGCATAAATGCTGTAGCTCCTCTCTAATCACAAGTTCTGATTTTGCAAACTGAACCAACTGTGGATCAAAAAGAAAAACAAAAAAAAAAATAGAGAAAGGAAAAAACAAAGCTCCTATCTACTGTACATAATTAAATCTTTCTCGTTATTTCTTATTATAGTATTCATATTGTATCAGATGTTTTAAGAAATCTAGAGATTTAGTCATTCTAGAAAGGAAGAGCCTTTCTAATTTAATCAAGATACTGTTTTTTGAAAACTATGTTTTTCTAGAGATTTAATCATGTCTAGATTACTTAAAAGTCTGATAAAATGTAACTAATAAACAAGTGCATGGGGAAATGCATGCAGGTAAAATGCAAATATTGCACCATTTTATATAAGAGCCATATATAAAGTGGTGCAGTATTTAATCTTAAGCCTCAGGATTTTGATACATATGGAGTTGGAGACCAGTGAAAGGGTGGAGTTTGGATTGTACTTAAATCTGCCTTTGAAGATATAGAAGACCAACTGTGTATCAGTTTTTCTGGGAATGTTGCTGCTTCTTTTTCCTTAGCAAATAATTAATAGTGTTTTACTTTGTTCTTTTTGGATGAGCAGTCTATCAGTCTCACAGATGTTCCAAATTCATCAGAAAGCTAATGAACTCTCACTCCATGTAAATTCCATGCCCTGTGAGGGATAGAAGGTCAACATGGTCTTCTGAAGAAATGAAGAGCCATTAGTCTTTGAATGATTTAATCAAGTCACTGTTTTATGTAAATCGTGTCTTTCCATTTCTTGTAAAACAGAAGACATAGCCAGAAACATCTAGTGCATTTATGTGATGGGCAAATCAATAAAGATTAGATTAAATGAATTTTTCTACTACTGGATTTCGTGAGAAATCCTGGATGGATTTTTGCCAAACATAAAAGAGTATTTGAAGTAGTCTGACTTACAGGCACATATTCCTTAATTGATACAACATGTAGTCATGTTCTATTATAAAAATATTCAAGGACTTTATTTAAAACATGGTCCCACCCAGAAAAATACCTGGTAGATGAAAGTGTTCAGATAAGGTTATTTAGCTATGATTGGTATTACTACACTCAGACAAGTGATGTGAATGTTATTGCTTCGTGACTTCCAAAAAGATAAATTAGTGGGTTAGAATTCCAATTGACTATGTAGATGAAAGGTATTTCTGGAGATGGGGCAAATTTCTCCCACTGTGTCATGTGTTAATACATCAAATATAATTTAACAAAGAGTAATTATTAACTGTTGTTCCCCAATAATAAACATATACTTATTGTAATCCATCATGTAACTACTGTGGACTATACAATAATATATAAATGTTAAGTGGGTGATATTTTAGAATATAAAGCATGAATGATGTATACTCTCACAAATTTTCCATTCTGGTTGGATTAAAGGAGAAAAATTCATTCACATGGGTCATTTGGGAGCGTTAGAATGGACTATCAAATCAAAGGCTGAACACCATGGCATGAAGTGTTTATGCTCTAAAGTGTTAGAAAGAAGTTCCTGGCTGCAAGTGATGACACCCAGCTCAAGTTAAATGAAACAAAAGGTGAATTTATTGGTTTGTATAAATAAAATACTTGGGTCAGATATTAGCCATGGTTGGATCCAGGGAATCAAACATTTTTATATACTTTTTTTAAAAAAAAATAGAGGGGGGGGAGAATCAATTTCATTTCTTTTTTTCATCTGGCCTGTTTCTGCAGAAACATGTGGTGCTGGGGCTAGAACCCGGACCCTTCAGCATGCCAGACAAGAGCTCCAATGGTTGAGCCACTACTCCAACCCCGAATCAAATGATTTTATTAGTCATCATTTTTTTTTCTATTTCTGCATTCTACTTTCTTCAGTATTGGCCTCATTTTATGGAGGACAACATTGCAAACTAACAAAATTGTCGCTCTCATATTTTGTCCCATAAGCTCAAAACATAGTGTTATGTTTTAGGTGAAAGGTGTCCCCTCCAAACTCATATGAGAAGGCTGAAGTGAACTGATTGGTTTATGAGAGCTTAACCCAACTAGTGAGTTAACCCAGTGATAGGTATTAATTGGGAACGGTAGGCTGGTAGGGTGTGGCTGGAGAAGGATGTGGGTCATTGGGGGTGTGCCCTTGGGTATATATTTTGTATCTGGCATAGAGTTTCTCTCTTTGCTTCCTGATGCCATGCCTTCTGCCATGATGTTCAGCCTTACCTAGAGCCCCAAGGAATGGAGCTGGCTTTCTATGGACTAAGACTTCTGAAACTGAGCCCCTGAGTAAGCTTTTCCTCCTACAACTATTCTTGTCAGGTCATTTTAGTCACAGAAATGAGCTGACTAAAACACCTAGCATGCCGAAGTCCTAAGAATGTGCTTCATTTGTCTCTTTTCATGCCTTTTCTGAACCAATTATTGTGGAAAAGAAACAATGATCAATAGAGAGGCCAGCCCTGGGCTCTTCCGAAGCTGGAGGGCTGAACATGGGGACTGGTCAAAGTGGATAAATCATTTCCATCTCTTAGTAATTATATAGGTACATAGAATAAACGCGAACATGACAATTTACCTCTAAATGCTTCAACATGCACCACCTAAGAATTAAGATCCTCTGATACTTGATCAATAATGTGAGTACATTGCACAATTTAAATTAAATTTCCATAACATCTCATATAATGCTCATATGAATTCTCAGATTTTCCAAAAGTGGGTTGATGGTGTTAAAATTCAATTATGTTGAGGTGACAAAGTTTGAGATATCCTCAAAGATTTATACCATTTTTTGTTGTTCAATGATTCATAAGCACTGAAAATCCCAGGAAGGACATGGACTTTTTATCTGTGGGACCTCCCTCATGCAGTGGTTCAGATGAATACTGAAATTATATGAAAATCTCTATATCTTATCTTGAAGAAACAAAACATTCTGCAATTGGTGGAACGGGAGTTTCTTTCCAGGTGAGCCGTTTTAAAAGACAATATAGAAATGACTAATCCAGGAAACTGTAGATGATAGATAGTTGTCAACATAATCATCAGTCTATATTTTACAATTATAGAACCAAATTTCAAATAAATTTATCAAAGTGAAGATTGAGGGATTAGAAGTTGTGCTGGAGTGTGCAGAGAGGGACTAGATTCAGAAAGAGCAGACCTCACATTCAAATAACATCTTGGAGACTTTTCTCCCCGTCTCCCTTCTCTCCATCTTCATGTATCTTTCAGCTGGCTTTGACCGAGGTGGATTAGATGCACTCTCAGGCTCCTTGGAGTCCGCAGTGACAGTCTCACTAATTCAAGGACAATGGGGAATGATGTAGGATACTTTTAGCATCTCCCCGGAATCATGTCTACATCCCTTGCATGATGAGTCCTGGCTGAGCAACACGGCCACTGCTGGATAAGCACTGTGTGTGTGTAAAAGGTTATGATGCTTCAAACTGGCCAAATCTGAGTCTCAGGATTGCTCCTCGAGCTGCAGGTGAAATCAGAAACAAACCAGATGGATTGTTATTGTGCAAGAGTTTGTTCTCTAATGGAAAAATCAAGATGTTAACAAAATAAGTTTTCATAGGTGCCTGGAATCTTGCAGATAGAGGACTGTTATACTGCTGAAGTCAGGCTTGACTTGAGATGATTTTTCTTTTCTTTCTTTTTTTTTTAATGACAGAGCTCCCAGCACTCTGTCTGAAACTCTGGTCAAATCTTCCTCTGCAACATCTACTTAATCAGTAAATACTAAATTGCTTTGCAGTGTGCTTTCAAATACTTGAAAACACTTAGGTAAATATTAGGATATTCATATTGCAGATGAGACCACAAGCATATTTGGGATTTGTGCAAAGAAACAGGAGATGTAAGGTGAAGAATAAGAACATCAAGCCATGTCTACCTAATCAAATTTCCTTGCTATTTTTAAGGACATCACCCTGCTTGCTCTTGGCTTAAATCATGAGTCATAAATTCCATTACCTATATGAGTGAGAGAAGTAATATAAATTCATGGAGTGAGCAAGGTGCAGATGAGCAAAGTCACAAGTATATGTCTCTTTTCCAAAGGGGACAGTTTCTACTCAGTGCCAAATTAACGCTGCCATACCAAAAAACTTAGGCCATTTATACCAGATCTTTTAATTTTTGAAAAGAGACTGAATATTATGTGAAATTCCTTCAAATTTAAATACTGTAATCTGACTTATTGAGTAAACAAGACAGACTTGTTTGGGTCAAAGTATTTCTCATCCCATCCATGCATGGTCTGCTATTTTAAACAGGGCGATGTCCTTGCTCCCACACATGCCAACACTGCAGAATTAAATATGTTTATGTCACCTTTCTGAACCTACTTCTCCTAGAATGAAGAAATTCACAGGAACATCCTGCTGTTCTTCAGACAAATGAGCTGCATCTTCTAATCTGGGTCTTCATTGTTTCCACTTGCTTCTCTCTCTCTCTTTTATTTTCTTATTTTTTCCTGCATTGTTATTAATTCTCCAAAATTTGTGAATGACAGTGGAGGTAAAGCGAAGGTCATATAGAAAAAAAATGTAGGGAAAGATAAGAGATTCCTTCAACATAAAATGGAGATAAAAGGCGATTTGAGAAATATTTCTGGGAAAGATATTTTTAAAAGGATATAAAGTCTTTTGATAAGAGAAACGAAAAGTTGGGATATTCTTGATTTTTTCTTCATGAAAAAACTGAAGGTTGAGAGGGCTATTCAAATGCTAATTGATGATGGCAATGAACCTAAATCTACCCAGAGTTTGGGACTTCCAGTTATCCTTTTCAAATCTCCAATAGACCTCCCTCTCTCTCTCTCTCTCTCTCTGTCCTTCATGCAGTTGGTGACAAAATGTTAGAGTCATACTACTAATTTCTGGTATGAATACATTAAAACAGACAATGAATATTGTGCACAGAAATAAATGAAGCAAAACAAAACATATCCATTTCATTCTCCTTAAAATAATCAAACCCTTTATTCTTCCAAACTTTCAAAATTTATTTTATTGTCCAATCTCAATACCTATCTCCTTATGATCACATAAGAAAAAAGTAGCATGCCTGTAATAGTTCATTAAATAATGTATCATTTTTTAAAAATTTGAACAAGTAGATTTTGTCTCTTTGTTAAAATGTCCTTGCACTTTCTCCCATCTATTTCTTTCTTTGGTCATCTTAAATTTTTTGTGAATATGCACTTTGATCATGCCAAGGTCTTTTATATTTATTCTTCCTAATACTTGGGATGTTCTCCCCATACATTTTCACAGGCATGATTATTTCCATCTATTAAGATCCTAGCTGGAGGGGTTGGAGTGATGGCTCCGCGGTCCCGGTGCTTGCCTGGCTTGCTCTGTCTCTTCAACTAGAATGTAGGTTCCATTTGAAGACTCTCTTCTGTCAAGACCCTGCTACATCCTCAAATCCAGGAGAGTGCCTAATTAAAGGTGTCAAGGTCTTTGGGGGGCTATTTTACACCTCCACATGTGTTCCAGAGAAACAAAGAGAAAGACAGGAGAAAAAGAATGGTAAGTGAAATTCAAAGCCACATTGCCTCAACCATCTCATTCAAGAATTAAGCTGCTTTTTTCTCCCTGTCTCTGAACATATCAGACTGGGTCAGGCCAGATGCAAAAAATATAAAAAATTTTAAAAAATGAAAAATGAAAGCAAAAAGGCTCATTAGCTGATCTTCTTTTTTAGGGAAGGATAAACTAGAGCAAAAAAACAAGGCATAACCACTGGATTGTAATCAACAGCTTTCAATGAATTAGTTCTCTTTTTCTTACCCGTAGATGATAAAATGGAGGTGATACTATAGACGATAGGGTTTAAAGGGATTTTCCCTAAGTTGCTTTAAAGCAGGGATCCCCTATTCTAGTGCAGGAATTTTCCCCACAGCTTTTATTGATGTATTACAGTTGTACATAATGATGGGATTTGTTGTTACATATTCCTGCATGCACACAATATAGCAATATAAATTGTCCAATATCACTCCTAGCATTTGCCCCCTCCCTCCCACCTTGGTCCCTTTCTTTTTTTTCTTTTTTTTTTTCTTTTTTTTTTCATCTGGCCTTTGTTTCTCCAAAACTTAGTTGTGTATGTGGTGCTGGGATTCGAACCTGGGTACTAGTAAAGTCCAGGTAAGTGTACCAATCTCTGAGCCAGAGCCACTACTCCAGCCCCGGCCACCTTGATCCCTTTCTTAGACTGATGAACTTTTGATTATTTAGAGATCCACCCTCACCTTTGTTTTCCTTTTTTTCCTGTCTAGTTTTCCCATTTTCCAGTTTTTTTATACAATTTTGTTAAAAAAGCATTTCAGAACTTGAGACTTGCTGGTGACCTTTGAAGATCCCAAGAACTAATGATAAACAGCACATGAAAGAAGACAGGTACTCTCCGAGATTGCAACAGAGAGAATGAGAGACCCATGCTTGCACTCCAGGGCCCTAGCAGCTTGGGCTAAGAGCTGATTTCCTCTGCTCCTTGGTTGCTCATTTTTAGCGTAACTCCATTACTAATCTATCCTCATTCAATTAAACTGAAAAGCAATTACTTTTTTCCCCCTAAGAGAGTGTAATTAGTTCCCTTTCAAAATGTATCCCAGCTTCTTGAGAAAGCAGAACCTCTGGAAATGTATGTTGAAAGCAAAAATATCCCGAGGCAAGTCTATGCACCCTTCCTTAGGCAGCTACAGCGTTCGCACTTCCTCCCTAGGCCCCTTCACCTTCCCTGGTGTCCGGTGCCTCACTGAGATGATCCCATCCTGCTGCATGTCACTCTTTTCAGCAGTGAGTCTTTCTCCTCATACTAGGAAGGAGCGAGGTTGTGATCTGAGAAAGCACCCCAGGATGCACCCTAAATTTGAAGGACAGAGTTTCCATTTCTGGCTCTTCGCTGTGTGATTTGCTGCAAACTTCTGTCCCCCTCTGGTCTTCAGCATCCTTATTTTTTACTTGAGGTATTCGGAGTCCCATGAGTGTTAATAGGATAAAGATTTTTAAAACAGTTCCATCAAACTCTTAATAATAAGTTATAAAAATTGATAACACCTATAGTTGAAATCAAAAGGGGCAATGTTGAAAAAAGTTTCAGGGTCCCTCTTAGGACCACATATTCCCTCTCAGGTCATCAGATATATATGGAACAAGATACTGATTTTAAGAATCTTCGAGAGTCTCTCCATGTCCATAAACTCCTGCTCTTCCTTGCAGAGTAAGGTCTATAGCTATCAAACGAATATGCATTACACTTACAAAATAAATAAATGTAATGCACTTTCCCGAAAAATTCTCCTCTCCACTAGTTAGCCTTCTTCCTGAAAAAAAATTATGTATAAATCTTCTTCTTTGTAACTGCCGCAAACTATTCCAGAGTATAAATATACCAAGATTTACCATAACTATTATCCACTTTTTCTTGAAGGTCACCATGTTACCATTTTTTTCTATTGCAGATAACCTGCAATAAATATTTTTTCACCTGTCCTTCCACATGTACAAATGAATGCTGGATTGGAGCCCAGTGTGGAATAAGGTATTCATTACTTTCCATTATAGTAGGTGACACCTAATTACTGTCCAACACTAATTTGTCAATTCATAATCCCAGAACTTTTGATTAGATTACCCTTGTGTTCTAACTCGATCAATTCCTAACTAAATCATTCCTTGAAACTTTGATAAGTGGGGAATTTTGTCTTAATTACTGCTCTACTTCTCAACTAGTACAGCACCTACCACATATTAAGGGTTTAATAAATACTTATAATCTTGTACCAATTTGTTAGTTTGATAATAATAGATATGAAAATAAGGTGTTATGTAACTGATACTTTTTTTTTTCCTGAGAAGTTAAGCAACTACTTAAGACTAAGAACTTGAGTTTATAGCTATGTTAGAAGTAAATGCTATTTGTAGATAATATTATTAGCTGGAATTAATAAAATTTTTATACTGAAAACAGCACTTCCTTTAAGATTCTTCAGTTGTGAGTTTGAATCTCAATTCTGCCCCTGACATTGGTTGTGTTATTATGAGAATTTTATTTTACTACATTATGAACTAATTTATAACTTTTAGAAGAGAGTTTGAAAAGCCTATTTTAAGGACAATTTTATGATTGACAAAAGAAAGAAAAATGCCTAATTTGAATCATAACCTCTATCTGTTAAATTGATCCTTAACCACATACCATTGTGGTGATCTATGCTAAAAGTTTTATGTACATTTTTCATTTAATTTTCCAGAAAGAAATCTATGAAGGGCATAATAAATATGTTTATTTGTTAGAATTGGGACCCATAGTCAGTTTTTTAAGATTTCTAATATATGAAACTTAAAAGAAGATATTCTGAATGCGAGATAATCATATTTTTTTCCATCACTTCCCCAACAAGATTGAAGAATGCCAGGCCTACGACTGTGTTTGAATGATTTTCTTGGGAATCATGGGCTCAAATTGTGAGTTCAGAATGAATTCAGGTCTAAAGTTTAAACAAGGACAAGCAAAACTCGAGCCCTTTTTAAAAAGTCCATTGTTGGGGAAAAAAAACTTAGAAAGACTTAGAGTTGAGTTGGAAAATGAGGCAAACAATGAGTGTGACTGCCTCGATTCTTTTTAATTCCATGAATAAGTCCCTGGCCATCTGGCATTTGGCAAGGAAAAAGCTGTTCTCATAACTCTTGGGGAATGCTAGGACTTTGAAGAGCATTTCAGAAGATGAAGCCAATATTTTGTGAATATGAAAGAATACACAAACCAACTCTGTTTACTCACCCTTACTCCTACCAGATTCTGACACCCAGTGTCTCTCTCCAAGAGTGGTCTATATTGTGGCACCAGCTCTTTCACAAAGAATATTAAAACACAAAGCAAAAGCAAAATCAAACCCTTCAAGGCAGCTAAACATGGCTTCAGTGCTAGGCTCAACCCCACCAGCCTCATGTTCTTTACATTTTCCAAATCAATTGACTCTCAGTTCCTCTTACCCTTATGGTCTGCACATCTTGGATGTTTATGGCCACAGATGCTGGTTGTGCCTGTCCCTTACTGTGGCTTTCCTGATACTGCCACTGTCTGAGGCACCCCATGGCCTCTCACAAAGCTACCTCTCTGACTTCTGCCCCCAGCATGTATACCTCCAGCGAGGATCCGGTCTCACATCTGCTTATGCTCCATGACCCTTAAATTACTCTAAATAGTATTTTTTATTTTTTTCTTCTTTTTGTTTTACTTCTTAAACTATTATTTTATGATACCCACACACAAATATAAGGATAAGAAATCTTATAATTGACAATTTATTTGGATTATATAACATCCCATTATTTCCTATATTTATTTTTATTTTATAAGTGCATTATCATTATATATAATATTAGGGTTCATTTGACCTAATCAAACAAACATGAGGTATAATTTACTTCATTTCTGTCCCCAGTGCTTCCCTTTTCCTGCCCTCCCTCCTTCCCATATTCCTCTTTCTCTACTCTACTGGTCTTCCTTGTATTTATTTGTAGGTCTTTTTAAATTAGTCCTTTATAGACTTAGATAAAGGTGAAATTTTTTACCTACTCTTGCAAAGCTACTTTGCCTGATCCAGTTCATATACAAACTATTCTCTAGGATGCTATGATCCCATGTTTGGATTATCAACACTGGCTCTCATTAAGCTTTTTTATTTTAGTCTTTATACTCCTTAGAGTATTCTGAACTTTCAATTGAAATTCCTAAACTTGATCTTCAAGTGTAAATTGTGGGAAAGCCCATAAAGCACCCTTCTGACTGCACTAAATAATGCTATTTTCTGTAAAGGCCTTTAATTGTAGGCATTATCAACAAGCTTTCTTTTCCACATAAATCCTTATGACTAGTCTAGCTTTTTGCCTCCACTCTCAAAACATTCCTTTTTTATTCAGTTTTGCAAATCTATGGAATACCCTCCTGTCATGTTTTAAAAGAAACAACACACAAAGTATATATTGAGTAAAACAAGGGAAGAAAGTGCCTAGTACTCTCACAAAGTGCTTATCTTGGGAGAAACTGAATTATAGATGTCATTTGATATCATTTTCTACTTTCCTCTACTGTTCACCCACCTTTTAATGAGAAAGTTTAACTTTTATAATTCAGGGAAGCAAAGATGGCATTTTCTTACTCTTGTTATTCACTCCTCTATTCCATTGTCACGTGGGGATTTGTTAAAATCTGAACGTGTTATGCACAGAATGAAGGACTATATTTTCCATCTGCTTTACCATTGGGTATGGTCCTATGATTTAGCTATAGCCAACAAAGTGCAAGGGAAAATATTCCAGAACCTTGGCTTATTTGGAACTGAATTCAATTAGAAAAAGAACCCCTTTATTTCCATCTTCCACCTTCCTGCTATGTAGGAAGATTTCTGGAACAGTCAATGATAGTTGGACCACGAAATAAACTAAACATGGGAACCGTGTGCCACAGCAAGGCAAAAAATTAAAGGATCTTGAATGAGTTTGGAACCTCTTTCTCTTCTCCCTTGCCGCGGAATCTCAGTGCCCTTATCTACAAATGAAGGCATGCAATCTTTCCAGCAACTTCTCCCTCTTCAGACACCAAGCTCTTGTGCATCCCTTCCATTGAGTAAAAGCTAAAATATTACTTTTATTATATTTTGATGAATAGTACATTGCAGAACTGATGCAATGAAACTTCTGATATTAGGTTGTAAAAGACCATACTTTCCAACTCCCTCTCTCTTTTTTCTCTCTCTTCCCACTCTCTCACTTTTTTTCCCTCTCTTGGTTTATTTGTGCTGAGAAAGCTGAGCATTCCTATGGAGAGTCCCTTATTGCATGGCTAGGATCTGAGGCTGTCAGTAGAACTGCAAGAAGAAAATAAGCTTGATAATTAAGGAGCGAGCTTGGAAAATGGTTCTTTACACCCAGTTGAGTCTTGATATGTCTGCAGCTCTCCTGACAGTTCATTTGCAATCTCATCAAAGACCTTAAAGACCTTGAGCCACAGAGATCCAGCTTCCTGACCCACAGAAAGTATGAGAAAATGAAACATTATTGTTTTCAGAAATTATGTTTTTGGTGATTTTGTTATTTGTAAAAATATAATTATATTGTAATACATATATACATCCCTATAAGAGTAATTCCTCATAGATAATTTCTCTTTTGATAAAAGAAAACACTACAATGGTTATTTTAATTTTAAAGAATTTAAAGAAAATTATTTTGGGAATTTTCTTTTCCATTTGAACAGTCCTCTTTTTCTACTTATCCTCAATTTCTAAATGTGGTTGATTAAAATTTCCTATTCATTCTCCAGTGTGAAGAATGAATAGAGTAAATCTGACAAAATCCATTTCGCTACAGCCATGTTCTAGGCCAAGGATTTCTCTCTCAACATTGTGGAGATTTTGGGCCAGGTAAGTGGGAATTCTTACACATCTGTCCATCATAATATTGACTGTTCAGAAGCAACCCTGGAGTCTTAACACTTAGATGCCAACAACACACCGCCCTGCAAGATGTGACAACCCGAAATATTTCTGGGCGAAACGGATAAATTGCTTCTGGGTATGGATCCCTAATCGAGGGAGAGATTTCTGGTGGTTCTTTAGAGTCCACTTTTGTGCACAAGTGGGTGTCCTACAATACTTTCTAGGCTTACTTTGTATTGTTCTGCACCTCGAGGGCTGGCGTCAGACTTTCTGTCTTTGTCTCAAACCGTCGCCTGATTTCTTGGTATCTGGAGTGGTGCCCTTGCGTTTAATCCTGAATTCGTTGTGATCTCTTTCTTTGTTCTGCTGCTGTTGTTGGTTTGCATTGATGTTTGGATGTTCTGGAGGATGGATAGAAGAAGGATTCTTATTTGCTGTTGGACTGAGCAATGTTCTTGCCAGACAGCCCTTCCTTTCTGCTAGAACTGTTAATGCCAGCTAGCCATTCTTAGATGGACCCTGCTGTCCACACATGTGGCCATCACTGATATGTCTGTGCTTTAGCTCCTATTGACTCTCGAGGCGATCAATCACTGCTGACCACTCCCTGAATTGTCTATATTGTGTTTGTTCAGGGTTTCATAATACTTTCTGGACTTTGGGTTTGTTGTTTTTCACCTGGAGGTCTGGGGTCGGACTTTTCTGTCTTTATTTTTTTGAAGTATATATTTTATGCAGTGAACTTTTCTTAGAGTTTAGCCAACTGAATTTTAAATGATCAAGTTTATACAAATCAAACATTTTTGCTTTCATAGTTAAACTCTTCAAAATGTTTCAAGAGGATTCTTTCTTTATTTTTGTTTTTGGATTTACTTTTGTTTATATTTTTTTGTTCCGTTCATGTGACTTATCACTCTGAACTGTTTCAATGTGAATATCCAGTAAAAAAAAAAAAAAGAGAAAAAAAGTAGGGTAGCTGATAGGTAAGGATATCCTCAAATAGGTCAAAGGCTTGCCCCACTATAAATTTAAACAGATTATTTTGATATATTCTAAAAGTATGGCATCCACATGCTTTGTGTCCAGGAATCCAGGATCATATATTATGAAGTCATGATCTGTATAATTCATTCTAAGGATTGTTTCTATTTGACAGGATGATTTATAACTGAATAGTAATTAAAGCAGAATTCTATTCTTCCATTGCATGTTCTGGAGGCCAATACAGGTGGTCCAACTGATAATGATCTAGCAAATGTTCCAAAACATCTCTATAATTTCCTAACATGGAGATACACGTTTTGCATCTATAGTGTCTTGTAATTTGTGCTTGTATATATGGTGTCTTTCAGTATAATTAGAAATTGGACCATCTGTAATTGCTTCTAGAACACATGAAAGAAGAATAGAGTTCCCTTTAATTACTATTCAGTTCTAAATCATGTAGGAAAACAGCAACCATTCTTAGAGACTAAATTATGTGGGTCATACTTAATAGACATGTGATCCTAATTTCAGGAACATATAACAGAACATAATACTTTTTACAGTACATTGAAATACAAATTTATATTTATAGTGGAGTAGTATTTTGATATAATAACTCCTAGAGGTGTCTTTCAGTTATCTTCAATTATATAATACATTTTGAGAGTCAAACAATGAATTACACTGATTATTCTGAGAGTAATTTAGTAAATTGTAGACACATAAAAGATATTTTTTGCCTTTTGGTGAAAAGGTGATAAAAAAAAGTTCCTCTAGTCCTCCTTCTCCATGACCCAAATCCTCAAGTGGAATATGTAAATCACATGTTGCCACGTGGAGGACTTCAAAATCTTTAGCCCATAGAAGGGAAGGTAAGTATAACTCACAAGATGCTTCGCAACTGCATAGAGCCTGGAATAGAAGTCTGGAGGAGGGAATTTCCACAAAAGATCACAGATGTATTATTTGCAGATTAGCCAGCATATGGCATGTATAATTGCAGCTCTGAAACAACAGCAAGACTAAAATTGATGGTTCATTTTTAAAATTGCAAGCTATGAAGCCTTCTAAACATCATTTGAAATGTCAGTATTTTGGTTGACTCAAACCAGTTACCCAAGGCATTTTTGTATCATTTAAAAATTGAGATGAAACTTCCAAAGTAGCTTAAAATTTGAAAAGAAAAAACATTTTTAAAAGTGAATTGATTTTCAATCTATGGTAGAATCAAAATCTCCTCCTTTGCTTTGTCTTCCTTCATTTTAAGCAAGACCACAAGATAGGAAGTAACACTACTTTACCAAAATGTAAAATTTATGTTTGTGGTTCATCTTGAACAATGAAAAAAAAACATGAAAATCAAGAAGAAGAAAAAAGTAACACTAAATGCTAAAAAAAAAAAAAAGTCATTCAGAATCTGTGGTTGTATTGGGGTGTTTTATCAGTGAGGAGGTCTCTGCTCTGGGTTGGAGTGTACATTTTGATTCATGTAATGACAGGGAAACAGAAAATTTAGAACTCCATGTGACTGATGGTGCATAAAAAGTTTCATGTGCCCATGTGCCTTATCCATTGCGGTGCCTACTCTATGTTTGGTTATCACTCATAATTTTTAAACCTCTGCTTGAATGTGAACATATTCGATTTTCAGGAAGGTCAAGAACTTCGCAGCTGGCAATACATTTTCCTGAGGAAAGGGAAGAACAGGTTATTCACATCTCACATCTGAGACTGGCAGGCTCTATGCCATGGTTACAACCATGAGTCCATAGTGAGATAAAATTATAGTTAGGTTTTTATATATTTAAAATCAATGCAATATTCCAAAATAAGATTTCATGCAAAAATGTGATTATGTATACATATTTGGTTATATGTATATGTGTACATATGTATGAATATTTGTATGTCAATCATCCATCTATTTTTCCTTTTTTGTGATATTCTAGTTTGGAATTTTGTGTCAGGAATGTACTAGCTTCAAAAAGTGCTAAGGAAGTTCTTTTCAGTGATATAACCTGGAAACTATTTTTTCTTTTTCAAAACTGCAGAACTAAGAAAAGCACGATGAGAAAGTATCTATCAGAAATTATTAAAAAACTTACTATTATTACAAATCTTCGGAGTAAAAAAAAATGCTAACCAATATAAACTTTCCAAGTAAATATATATACATATGTGTGTGTATATATGTATACACAAACATACACAATATCTTTATATAGAGATATCGAAGATATGATAATAATATCTTCATATATGTATGATATTAAATCTAACATAATTACAATAATAATAATAATAATAATAATAACAACAGGAAGAATGAAGAAAAATTGTTCAAGAGATAATTATTTTTAATTCATCTTAGTTTCTGTAACTATTGTTAAAGCAAATGAATTTTTTTTTTATGGTCACGCCAATATCCTCTATCCCTATCTGCAGAATCTTCTATGGAAATTTAATACGTATTTCAGTAGTTAGATACTCTACTCTAAAAAAATTTCCATCAAACAGGCTGTATTCTCCTTTTTTAAAAATTTTTTTCTCTACTATAGACTTCCTAAAAGAAATTCAGAAGAGTAATCCCAGAGATCCTTCTTTAAAATTCAAAAGTATAACAGTAGCAAATGTTTCGTTAGGAGTATTTTGGAGACCAAGTAGAAGGAAGATAGGCAGTTGGCCAGCTGCAGTAGTGGATCCCTGTAATTCCAACTGTTTGGGGGACTGAGGCAGAAGGATCTCACATTTGAGACTAGCCTGGAAAATTTAGCAAAACCCTATCACAAAATAAAAAACTAAAAAGAACTGGGGATATAACTCAGTGGTAGAGCACTCCTGGGTTCAATCCCCATTAGAGTGAGAAATAAAGGAAGAAATGTAGGAGATAATTTTAAATTTATTTTTCTATATAAAAGTTGTTATATGAAGTCAAGCACCAGTCTTCATTTTATTTCTGTAATAAGCGTCAGTTAAACATATTAGGGGATGGACTGGAGTGGTGGCTTAAAGGTTACTGCGTTTGCCTGGCATGCCCAAGGACTCGAGTTTAAACCCCAGGACCATGTATACAATGAAATGTTGGAGCAACAAAAGTCACATGAAAGACTAAATAAAATTGATTTTCTCTCTCTCTCTCTCTCTCATTGTCCCTCTTTCTTTAAAATAAAATAAAACAAAATATTGGGGGAGATTGTGCAATCATCCATATCAATAGACTCTATTTAATATTTAACTTAGGTACGTGTAAACTTTACTTAAATTTATCATCATATTTATTAGAATGTTGAAAATATACTCCATAGCTTAATTGCCCTCTTTTCCCAAAAATAATAAGGAAGAACATTTGGTGGAGATTCAATAGTCAGGTGAAACACATTGTACAAAACTTGAGCTTTTGATTTCACAGCCACTTTACAATTCCTCAAAGGACATGATGGATTTTTATGCATCAATATGTGTACAAACATCTACCAGATGGCATCTTGTGCCTAGAATTTTCTCAAGAGGGATCAAACATTATTTAGGCTGTCATCATGTCATTCCTAAAGGAAAAAGTCGAATTTCAGTGGTTATCTATTAATACAGGTCTAAATTAATAATACAGGGTGACTCCTGATATTAATACCTCAAGGTTCAATAGGTTTGAGACTGTCCTCAAGGAGATGAATAACCTGAGTTAAAACTTTTCCCGGTCTTTTATTTGGCTCAAAGCTAAATGTTGATTATATGTGTTAATAGAGGAAGGTAAATCTTAAAATTTCTGGTTGTCATGTCTTGTTTCCTGCAATTATCTGAAAACCGATCGCATCAAGTGTTTTCTAAGGAAAGCATCACTTCGTTGGTTTTGCTTGTTTTTAAAGGCATCTTGTGGTTCATATGTGTGTTTCAAATTTTAAAATGGCATACATGTTACTTGTACAAAGCTTAGTAAAATGAAGAAAAGTGCATAAATAATTGTTTTTCAAAAATCACTAATAAGCCAACATTCATATTTGATGTTTTCATGTCCAAATACATGAGTATTTAAAAGTCGTGTGTACATATATGACTTATATATGTATGTATGATTTTAAGTGTATATAATCACATTACAAATTTTGTTTGCAGCCAGTTTTTCATACTTCTTAGTTATATGTGACAAAGTAGGTTAATAAATGGTGTATAGTTTTATCCACTTATTTTTAAAAGACATGTAATTGGTTACATAGGAATGAAGCTTAAGCAATCCCACACTGTTGCGAGACTATCTTTCAGCATCATATGACTTCTTTCAATGGTTGATCTCTATGTAACTATTTGCCTACATCTCTGTTAACTAACATCCACATCATGATTATCTAAAAGGGGAATTGCTATGGTACAGGACATACTATTTTGAAGTTGCAAGAAAAAAATGCCTACTACTTTTTTTTTTAGCAAAAATAAAGAATTAATTTTGTAAAACATCCATCCATAATGAAAAAAATGTGTTAATAGACATGAAATGAAAAACAAAAATTCTTCTAATAAAGAAGGATTTGGGGTTAGGAAAAATACCCCTTTTCTGCATGTCTGATAAGCCAAAAATGTAGAAAATTCCTCCAGAAGCATAGTCTTCTATTCATTTTGACTGCACAGAGAAGAAAATAAAGAGAAATAATTCAATTAACAGATTATTCACTGCATCAAAAGCTTAGTAATCATGATCTCTATTTGGCAATTTGACTAATATTTATGGAATTTATGTGTCAAAAGCTCCGTATGCCTTAATTAAATGAGCTCTTCCACTAGTTCTATGAAGAAAGAACTCTGTTGTCTCCATTTACCAGATAAAAGAAAATTGCAGTTTAGCAAAGACCCTCCCCAAGGTAAAACGGTATTGGAATTAGAATACTGATGTTTCATACTCCGGGAATTATGTGGTCCGCTCACCTTTGTGTCTTGCCTCTTTTGTTAAAGGTAATGTTTGTAATTAATCTAAATTTCTAACAACAATTTTTTCAATTTGTTGAAAACAGAAAGCAGTGCACGTACCCATTCTATTGTTGTATCTTTAGGCCATTTTCAATTTCATTGATAGTCAATTTTCCATAGAAAGTAATACCTCCTTGAAAACATTATATATTCAGAAAGGTGATTTATTATCATGTGTTAAATCCAGATAAGATGTAATGTTATAGAGCCTAATACTTTTTTAGAGATATTGTGGGTAAGGGAAGGGAGGGATACGGGTGGGAAATTGGGGGAGGGCACTCCTGGGGGTAAATCTAGTATGCCGGAACTATACACATTTTTTATTATTTTGTTAAAAATTTGTATGGTTGTTCAAAAATAAAAATTAAAAAAAAGAATGATTTTAGAGAAAAACATTAAAGTGTACGTATAGGGAAGGTTAAAAAAGAGAATAAAAATTACCCATGGGAAAAAAAAGAAAATATTATATATGTGTTTTTACTCAGTTACAAGCAATTTTGTTTGGATTTATGATGAGTAGTACCCCTGCTGAGTCATCAAGTATGCTTGTGATCAGATTTCTTAGAAACTACCGAATTGTTTTCTAAAGTGTTGATGTTAAATTGCTACCAATGTAGCTGGCATCGTGTGGGCAACACTTGGCATTGCCAGGCTTGTCAAGATTAGTCATTCCTTTGGATGTAGAGCTCTATGGTGCTGTGTAAATGATTTGTGTTTCTCTAGTGGTCAATGATATCGTTCACCTTTTTTTCCTTGGTCAGATGAAGATCTTGATTTGATAACCTCTTTGAATCTTTGGCCAATTTTTCAAACATGTTGTTTTCCAAAAACTTAATTAGTGGATTTCTGTTTTAAGCTTTTATCTGTCACGACAAGAGAGTTGCATTTTATTATCTTATTTTTTGCATAGTTATTAACTTTATAATACTATGTGTAAAATTCATAATCTCAAAGTAATAAAGATACTCTTCACATTTTTCCTAGAATTTTTATAACAAGAGCTTTCACATGTATGCCTTTAGTTCAAACTGGATTATTTTTGTGTGTAGTAAGAAATAGGCATCGAGATTATTTTTCCTCATTTTTTCTCTATTTGACCCAATGGCATTGATTGAAAATCTGATTTATTAACCACTGAATAATGTTGATTCATTTATGAAACTCAGGGAGAAGATTTGCAGGCATGTGTCTGGAATTTGTTTCCGTTTCTTCTCATTGCCTTATCAAACCCTATGCCACATCGTTTTAATCATTGCAACTTTATATAAATTCTAGAAATGTAGAAAATTAACTCTTCAAAGTTTATGCTTCAAGTCTGCATTCGACAGGAGTTCCAGTACAGGGTGGAATGCGAGTCCTGAGAGTGGACATCTGAGTGCCTTTCACACTCTTGCTCTGCCCCTCCCCTGCCAGGAGATGTTGTTGTTCATCCTGAGAACCTCATGTATTGCTAGTGCGGCTCACCGTGCACTGCTGCAGCTCCAAAGACGACTGCACCAGAAGTTTCACACTCCACCTCCAACCATTTATCAAATTTGCCACCTGCTTCTACATATTTATGATTCAGTAGCTTTTCCTCCAGGCAAACATATCTCAATATTGATTCGCTGATTTTGAGTTGCCTGTTTGCTCTGTGACCTTACTTCTGGGATGGTTACAAGAAAAGTTATTGATTTTTAGTTTCTCTACATTTTTCTTCTTCCCAGGATGGTAGTGGCAATATCCAGTTCTGTATCTGAACTGAAATTGGAATCCCCTTCCGTATGTTCTGTATGCATTTATTATGATAACTAATAAAGTTATTCTTTTTTTAGAAAGAGAGAGGAGAAAGAGAGGAGAGAAAGAAAGAGAGAATCAACTTTTTTTTT